>JABCQV010000193.1:0-128360 GCA_013186375.1 Fusarium aywerte | reverse complement strand
CTGCTACCTCCGCCACCCCCGCCAAGGCCTCCGAGGCTGAGGACACACCCATGGAGGAGGCTGCCACCCCCGCTGCCGATGATAGCAAGGACAAGAAGCGCAAGAAGCACGAGGGCGAGACCGCCGAGGAGAAGGCTGAGAGGAAACGACGCAAGGCCGAGAAGAAGGCCGCCAAGGCTGCTAAGAAGGCTTCCAAGGGGGAGGCTATGGATAGCGACAGCGATTAAGCGACTCCAGGCCAAGAGTTTGGTTATAGGCTTAAATGTGAAAGCGGACCTTGATACCCGAGATGTAGGGTCTGTTGGCAAGGAGCGGTCTGCATGCTGTACCATATTCTCGCATTTCGTGCCGTTTTTTGCTGTTTGAAATTATGTTTTTGGGAGATATAATGGCGTTTGGTTCGAAAATCCTGGGAGTAGATGTCAGGCACTCAATGCAAAAGACGATAGAAACTACGGCATGTCGCTGACGGAGAATATCCTTGATTTCGTGAATGTATGCAATTGTACAATGTCTCACGGCAGCAGTTGCTGCCTGTGACCGGCATGTGTAATGCCCGATGATGTGTGTTTTAAGAGATGGCGACACAAGACGCATAACACCGAGGTCACGTAATATTCGTGGCTCGCTAAGAGCATGGTACTGTTGGATGTGTAGCTGAGGCTCCATCATCTTGAAACGTCTAGAAAGACTAGGCGATGCATGTGTTGTCATGAAGAAGCAACGCGAGCTGAAGCTACTGCACGCATGATGAAACATTTTCTCGGTACACGATTAAGAGCTGAGTTAAGACGAGGTTTCACAAGAGGAACATTTTGACAAAATCTTGATTAGCAATCAAGTCTATGTAGGTACTGACAATCCAACCACTGTCGTGTTAGTCCTGGATCGATAAGGAACTAGTCTGGCTCAACGAAACATCGGATCTAAGTGGGAAAACATGGGACGAATCAGACTGAAGCAGCACGTCTAAAAATGACAGCTGTCCCTGTTTCACGATAAACGTAGTGGCCATTAGAGACGGTAATGGCTTTTCTGGTTCGCCCAGGCTGATCAAAGCGTTACAACTCAATCGACCAACGCATGACACGGCATGAATGATAGAGTAGGATCCTGGCTCGGGCGTCTTCTAGCACTGGCTTGGACCATCTGATATATTGAACCCTGAAATCTCGGAGCTTGTATAGAATTTCAGGGACGATCTTAAAATAAACCCTTTTGGAAAAAGATGGGCCGGATCAGACCGCATAGCTAAGCCTTTGGGTCATGCTTGGAATTACATGGGCGCAATGAGGATCGACTATCATGGAGAGTGACCCATGACTTGGCCTGGTATTATGAGGAGGGAAAGGGGTATAAAGTCGAGACGATAGACGTGATTCACGATGTTGGTTGTGTTGTATGATTACTCGCTCTTAATTCTTTAATATCAAATACGACTCTTAATATCTATTCTACAGGCTTTGTTACGAAAAGACTTTAAGCAAACAAAAGTTTGAAATCTTAATACACTGCCAACGCATCACACTGCCACATGACCTCAACAATCTTATAATAATTATCATAACAAGGTTTTGAATATTATCCAGCCCCTTATATGGGCCACTGACTCAAAAACCAACGTCAGAGTCTGTTGATCACCCATCCGTCAGCTATACCCGGGCCCATTGATCGACCATCCCATGACATCTTGATTAACAGGTACCGAGATTGAGGCTCAGCTGAACAATTTATATGAGACGTTCCCGACGTCTTTCGAAAGCTTGAATTTGGACAACATGCCTATTATGTCTTCTTTGTCGAGCCCTTGGAGGCATATCCTTGCCTTATTCCTCTCACTCTCTCTTCTGGACATTGCTTCAGCGCTACCTACATCTTCTTCTGCTTCAATACGGCCATACCTACTCCCACCTCCCAAGCAGCTCATAAGCAAAAGGTCTGAGTCTTCTCCTTCGATAAGACCATACTTGCTGCCGCCCCCCAAGCAACTCATCAGTAAGAGGTCGGAGAATGGAACATTCATGCCTCGGCTGGACATCAACTTCCCCGATCCGTGTCTTCTTCATGACCAAGACGGTCGCTGGGTATCCTTTGCGACCAGTGGGAATGGATATCATATCCAGATGGCCGTGGCTGATGATCCCTTTGGCCAATGGACTCCACTCGAACAAGATGCCCTACCAGGAGGTGGATGGACGAGCGGAAAAAACTTCTGGGCTCCTGATGTACGAAAGATAGACGACGACTCATACGTCATGTACTTCTCGGGGGAAAATCCCGAGGGCGGTCACTGCATCGGAGTTGCGCGGTCACAAAACAGCACAGGTCCATACGAGATAGATCCTGAACCGTTCGCATGCCCTATAGACGAAGGCGGAGCAATTGACCCAGCTGGTTTCTTCGACAAGACGACAAAAAAGCGCTATGTCGTTTATAAAGTTGATGGCAACACTCTCAAGGGCGGCGCCACTCCGATCCGACTACAAGAAGTTTCAACCGAAGATGGAGCAACACGGATCGGCGAGCCTGTGGATATCATGGATCGGATCCCTGCAGAAGATGGGCCCCTAGTTGAGGCTCCAAACTTGGTGCACACCGAAGACGGCAAGTACTTGCTCTTCTTCAGCAGTCATATGTACAGCGACGATGCATACGATGTCAAGTATGCCGTAGCCGACCAAGTCCAGGGACCATATGTTCGGGGCCAGAGTCCATTCCTCAAGACGCCAGCTCTCGGGCTTAAGGGACCCGGTGGAGGTACAAGTGCTGAGGAGGGAGGTTTCTTGGTGTTCCATGCGTGGTGCACAGAGAGAAAGAGGTGTATGTACACCATTGGATACGATATTGCCCAAGTGGAAAACGCTTAAACAATGCAGAGCGTGACAGGGACAATGGATAGACGGGATGGCGTTTGATAACCACGTGGAAATGGTTTTTGTGTAATAGTAATTTCTTATCTAGAGTAAGATTCTTCAATAGCCTTATGAAATATTTGTTTCAATTTGCCTGTTGGGTTAATGAATCACGTTCAGCTTTAACAGGTGGGTAGCGATTGATGTAAAGCCACGGTGATAATGATGTTGGAGCAGGGGCGATTGAGTGAGGCTCGAGCTAGCTATTCTAGGGCGAACCTTCCAAGCGTAAGCGCCGGGGCCTGTGCAACCCCTGAGCTAGACGGCAGTCGTAACCGCCCAGCAGCTTGCGTTATCACCTTCCTTGTCTCTAATTCGTCGGCCTTGACAGCCATCATCCCGCTTTCCCAGGCACAAACGAATGAGACCCAAGAAAACCTCCCACGAACAGACTCTAACAATGTCTTCTTCTACGCCATCAACATATCACTAATATTGACATATCTATAGATCTAAGCGCCCGTATCTGCTCTCAATAATCCCCGGCCCCTACTAGCAATTCCCATTCATTACTGGACCGCTTGGATCCCAAATAGGGCATAGTTGGTGACTATCATTCATCAACTGTACCCAAGCGCACAGGCGCACAAACGTCGATTGCGGCACAGACAACATGGCGACACTTCTCATTCGAGAATTGGGTGATTGGGACTTGCATTGCGGCAATCGATTCTCTTTATTCCGTGCTATCCCTGTCTTAGCTCTTTGCGGCTGAACCTAACAAGCGAGTGGGTGATGTGTAGATGCATGGCGTCGCATCTGCAGTTCTTGATCAAGTGATGAAGAGATTGAACGGCAGGCTGTGAGGTGCTAGTTATAGCTGGCTTCTGCACCAAATGTAGTACTTCATATTCGGGAAGCCTGCTCTTCCCCTTCTTTGTTGTTCTGTATTCTTGTTGGTTTTCAGTTTGCGTTTCATCTTCACTTTTCTATCCCCTTCCCTTCCCTACAATCACTCGTTTGCAGTGCAGACCGGACTTTGTCAATTCGCTGTTCCCCATTCGTATACATCTGTGGTTTCTTCTACGTGGTGGCTACCACCGGCATGTTATAGCAACGACGTGAGATACAAACATCCCTCCTTTAATTCTGCTTTGTTTTATATCATTCACTGTCATTCCTTCGAACCCCAGTACGAGGTGCTTCACAGCTGGTCTGGCCTCCACTCTACCTTGATAGCTTTCAAAACATAAAGTCGTCTACCGAAACCGCAAACCTCCATCGCAACAGTGGCTCGCAAAGTCGATCAACCTCAATAAACATGCCGTTTGCTCCTATTTTAATTACCCTCCTCTTCTGGGTCTCGGCCACGGCTCTGCAGGTTACTCCTAACTCGCCATGCGCTCAGTTTTGCCATGGTAATACTGATTCTAAGTCGATCAAAACCCATGGTGACGAGATTGTCTGCAACGACGATGACTTCAAGAGAAAGGCCGAGGGCCAAAAGCTTCAAAGATGTCTAGCCTGTTTACAGGACAGCACCTTTAAACAGGGAAACGAGAATGACCAAGACTGGTTTTTGTGTAGGTGACCCTCCTTACCCTCTGGACGCATCATCTAACATCACTTGTCATCAGACAATATGCGTTACTCTTTTGACTATTGCATCTTTGGCTACCCAAACGCAACTGGAATCTCATCGGGTCCTTGCATCACTTCGGAAGCGTGCGGACCTATAACAAATGCTTTGAAGGAGGGAATTGCCGAGCCCGATGACAGGAAGCAGTATGGTTACTGCGACACTGATGGCAAAGCTATGCTTGGCGATGCAGTTGCAAAGTGTCAGGCGTGTGTCAAGGCGGATAGCAGCCAAACAATCATATCTAATTGTGAGTTGATTCCTTTCATAGTTGCTTATTACCTCTAACGTTTTACTAGTCCTTATTGCTCTCGAAGCTGGATGTCAACAGCGTCCTAAACCCGGATTCACGCTCGGGCTTAATGACACTGTCTTCAGCACTAAGCCCATCTCGATTGTTGACCCGTCTACTTCACTTGCCTCTGGGGATGATCACGAGCTCCCCAACACTTCGATTGCTGCGATTGCAGTTGGAGCAATCGCTTTCCTTCTCATCTCTGCGGGCTGTGTTTTTATGCAACACCGTAAACGCAAGAAGCTTTCTGCCCGTAATCGACGCTCTTCTCTCTCTTTCCGCTGCCAGACGCATCTTACACCAAGAACGCCTGGTTTCCATGATCTGCCCCCATACATGGACGAGGAGCGAAACTTATCCAAGTCTTCACTTTGGAGTCCAAGCAAGGTAGAAAAAAGTCCAAAAGAAGGCCATAAGCTCGGTATTGTCACCACCGTTATCACAATCCCTCACCCGCCGCCTACAAGAGCCCCTTTACATACTCCTTCTCGGGAGGGCTCATCCCCAACAGAAAGCGTATCAAGCTATTGCAACGCTCCTCTTCTATCCAGTTCGACGATTCAGCAGTGCAGCACTCCATGTGTTGAATCGCCACTTTTCAGTCCTGGTCTTTCTATTACAACACCCCGTTCGGGCACGTTCCCACGTGAGTATCACGACAGCAACAATCCTTGGGTGCAACAACCTAGTAGTGCTACCAGTAAAAGTTTCTTGAGGAAGAAGCCATCAAGAGACTCTCAAGCACCGACTGAGACACGCAACATTCGAATTGTGTTTGATCCACCACCCAAAAAGCCCAGAAAATCTTGATACGCACTCTGATGCGGTTTTTCTATCTCTTTCAAGCGATGGCGTTGTGGGTTGACACTGTTATCTGAGGATATCTGCAGTTAGAAATACGATATATAACCCAATAAACATGTCTAAATTTAAACAAAAGCTCCAAGAACAAGTAGTCATCTTTTCCATATCTGTTGTGGTCCTACGGTGATGTATATTAGTGATCTCGCCCCAAACCACTTATATAGATCGGCAGGTTTAGGAGATTTGTTACTAACCCCTCAGGTAGATCACAATAAAATGGGCATACCAAAGCTCTCTCGCCGTCGTAAAGATTACGATAGCAATAAAAATCTTTAGGCCAGTCTTGAAGAATGCTTAAACTAGATATTTCTGTAGGCCTTCTCTGGCGTGTCTATTTTATTATTACCCACCTGTCCCTCCAGAGCACAAGAGCAAGTGTAGATAATGGGAATTATGCTAACATTTGTGGATACTGTCGGAAGCTCCTTGCTGAGAGCCCTTGCTACTCCTTGACTCCCACTATATAACACTCTTTGTTATCCTACTCTGTTATAATAATATCGAAGAAAATATATCAGTGAGAACCATTAAATTCAACAGGGCATTACTGCTCTCGTTAATGAAATGGAAATCGATATTATATTTTAAGAGAGCGGACATATTGGAAAGACACTAAATCTCGATAATCACGCCAATATCTCTAACTGCACATGTGAGACCACGTCGAGTATTAATGACCCTTAAGATAGATATATATCACCGTTTTTACTTCTGGGTTCTTGGGATGGCAGCAGGCGGAAACCAATCATGTCGCTAATGGCAAATCAGCAGAAACCTCTCCAGTCCGCCGCAGGGCTCGTTCAAATCTTCCTTGTGATTTGCCTTACAAGTCCTTTCCTTCTGGGCATCAGGCAGAAATCTTTGCTGGAGCTTGTGGCTGTCGACAGGATCCTGATTTTCGTTATACGTCGCAAGCCTCATAAAGTCATTCTCGATCTATTTGCGTCCCAGTAAGAAACACATTCAAAATCGGGCCTGGTTATCCGTTTACCAGTCTCGGGGTTCGGCGGGCAGAGTCGGAGCCTGGCAATATCCCAATCGATGACAATCCCTGCTAGAAATGGTCCCTGACAAGTATGACCTTTCGCAGAAAAGGAAGTCGGCCAGTGCTGGTTGTCCCTGTTTCATTGTTAGATAACGAAATTAAGCAAACGTCTGTAACCTATTCTAATAGCTCGTTTTGTGTTATAATAATTACCCTATGCCCTTGTGAGAAGACTTTGTCGTTCACGAATCCTTGGTCATCATCTTCTTCTAGTCGAACAGCTTCATGTAATCCTCCTCAGTGCAAAAATACTGGCCTGGTTATACGAGTCAATATGCCGTTCGGGACTACGTGAGTAGTGGAATCCTTTCTCGCAGCCCAAGACAGTACATGGAGGTAGTTGTCTCTCATGAGACTCTGCAAGATGCTTTCGGAAAGCCGTAGTGGTTCGTGTACTTTTCTAGACACCCTTTAAAATATTTGGGTATATATATCCAAGGTTTCTTGTGATCGAACATATCCTAGCCTTATAGTACGTCGTTGAGGACATATCTAAACATTTTAAAGTACTATTCCACCACATAACAACAAATCGCATATCTTATTCATTGAGGTACGGCCTGCTAGATGACTGTCTATGAGCCACGTGATTGGTCATCTTCTATAAACATCCTCGTTGCCTTTCGTCCAGCCACTCCTTGTGTTTTACTACGGTTAACCCTTGCTTTCTGACAGACCTTGCATTCGGCTCCGGTTACCGGTCCCGCAAATCGTTCGAGATGGAATTGTACTAATGTCGCCTACGAAAGCGTTGTATCAACTCTTCGGTTGGAAAAGGACTTCTCATCCGATGATATGCGTTTGGCAGTTTCCAAATCGGGCTTAACCAATATCTTGGTAAACAGAAGGAAGGCGTTACTGTCTCTTAAATTACAAAGGGAAGAGCGACGACTTGGCGAGCGGAAAGTGGTGTGTATCTGTGCCTGCCTGTCCCTGTTCCCATGTTGGTTATGCTGGTGGTGCCTGCCCAATTGAATGTATAATGGGCATCGTTACTCGATTAAAAAGAAGCTTAAATTAAGCGGGGACGTTAGGCAGTTTTAGGAAGGTGGCTGTTTTGCGGGGGAAGATGGTCTCGTGTAGAAAGATCATATTTGTTACGACCAACCATGGATAAGAAATAATTTCGATGAGAATAATAGATTGTAGTTAGAAGAGTTTCCTTACAGCATAGCTTGAGCTTCAGTGACCTAGTCAATTTATGTTATATTCTCGGGTTGTATCGCAAGTTACATTCTTCATACATTGATAAAGGGTTGAATGCCAGTATCTAGTTTATTCTTTATCTGTCTGCCTATTTTCGTATTCATCCAACCCTTATCACGCATATCCCGTTTATCCCAAGTAATCGCCGAACCATAACTAACCAGAAACATTATAACGACCAAACAATATACTTCCATACCATGCATCGCCCCAACTTATCTTTTCCCTCTTTATCACGCCCAGACTTACAAAAGTTCTCGTCGAATGGCGCCAAGATTTTAAGCAGCAAGCCAGCAATCATGAACCAGCGCCAATGTTAGCCTCCCCCATGCACGCAGTACAACCTTGGCGTGCTTGTTATCACGGGATCCAGGACGAGCTGGCTAATCAGGGACGGTTTTCGACACCTTAAGACGCATATATATCTTGGCACTGTCGCCTTTCAATGTAGCATCGTCGGGGATCATGTCCTAACTAGGATTCTCGAGATAAGAACTGACCGCTTTGCCAAGCCGAAGGCACTGATACCTCGACATACTCGATTTTTGAAAAGAAAGGAACTCTGAAGAGAGTGTGGTACATTGTGTGAATATACATCAATGGAATATCGAAATGCCACAATTTACAAGACTCAGCTGCAACTTCAAAGTACTGTAACGGCCCTCTCCCCCAGGCGCGAATGTCAAAATCTCCGAGCATTAGCAAGCCACGAAAAGCTAAAACGAACAAACTAACAAGAACTTTTTTCCCACTGCCAAGTAAAGGTGAGACTAGTATCCTTATATTTGCACAAGTTCAAATCGAAGTTGCACTAGCCGAACCAATTCCCATTCGCCTCTTTGATAATGAATACATTGAGGTTGGTGGTACAGCAGCCAAAACTGCATGGCGAGACCTTGGCAGTCGGAGGGAGGAATCCACTCCTTGTCTTGAGGCTCCTGGTATCAAACCCTTTTCAGTAGGTACCTATTGGGACCTTCTGTTTTCAATCCCATCCTGGCGCTAGAGATACGTCCTCCTGATACTGGGGATGCACAATTTGCATGCTCGAGTACCATGCCCTCAACAGATCTGAAGTCTTGGCTTAATCCTGTGTACCTTAGACCTCGCCTTCACGTCGATCTCTGGATGTCACCTAGCCAAAAGTTGTGTGCTGCGCCAGGTCGAAAGTGGTAGTTTCGGCCGGCGACTGAAAACTATATATATAAAGCCTTGACCCCGTGGCAGGTATCCCCATCTTTTGACTGTCTAGTTCGTGTCAAACGTTTCCCATTCTTTGCGGTCCATAACAGATCAGCATATCATACACAATGGCGCCTACAGGAGACGCCATGGGCGAGACCGTTGCCGCGGCCGGCCTCCATGCTGAGATGATGGACGAGAAGCGAGCCTCCATGGCCGCTGAGAGGAGAGCTTCTGTAGTCACCGACCCTCATGCTCCCGTTGCTCTCGCTTCAGCCGCTGGTGGTGTCACTCCGGATGGGCAGTTTCCCACTCCTGAGGAGATGGAAAGCTTGAGACGAGTCTCCAACAAGATTCCCTTGAAGCTCTTTAGTATCGCTTTTATTGAATTGTGCGAGAGATTCTCATACTATGGTTGCACCGTCGTCTGTAAGTTTGCCCTCAGCCTTCTCTCTCAATTAAATTTCGGTCGCTCTAACTTGTAAAAGTCACAAACTTCATTCAGCAGCCTCTTCCTCCTGGTTCCACCACCGGTGCCGACGATGAGCAGCCTGGTGCCCTCGGAATGGGTCAGCGAGCCTCGACAGGTATCACCACTTTCAACCAGTTCTGGCAATACCTGATGCCCCTTCTCGGAGCTTACCTTGCTGATCAGTACTGGGGTCGTTACAAGACCATCAGCTACGCTCTTGGAATCGACATCATCGGCCATATCATCCTCATCATCTCCGCTGTCCCTGGTGTCATTACAAGCGACGGTGCCCTGGGCGCCATGATTATTGCTATCATCGTGATTGGTTTCGGTACTGGTGGTTTCAAGCCCAACGTCAATCCTCTTATTGTCGAACAGCTTGGTGAGCAGTACATGCACATCAAGACTCTCAAATCTGGCGAGCGTGTCGTTGTCGACCCTGCTGTGACCATTGAGCGTGTTTACATGTGGTTCTACTGGGCAATCAACATCGGAGCTTTAGTCGGTCAGGTTACCATGGTCTTCGCTGAGAAGTACGTGGGCTTCTGGCTCTCTTACACCCTTCCGACCTTCATGCTTTGCCTGTGCCCTATCATCTTATTCTTCAACCGCAAGAACTACGAACGACGAGCTCCCGGTGGTTCTGTTCTGGGACCTGCTATGAAGACTTTCTTCCTTGCTCAGAAAGGCCGCTGGAGTATCAACCCATTCAAGACCTGGAAGAACATGCACACTGGTGACTTTTGGGAGAATGTCAAGCCATCACGATTTAGCAACGAGACTCGCCCCAAATGGATGACTTTCGACGATGCCTGGGTTGATGAGCTTCGCCGTGGATTTAACGCTTGTGCTGTATTCTGCTGGTATCCCATCTTCTGGCTTTGCTATAATCAGAGTATGTACACCTTACCATATGCAACGTCTTCTTTAATAGCGCACTGCACTTCTCCTTTGCCTGTTTTTGAATGTTTTAACAAAAACTAATAATCGCAATAGTCAACAACAACCTCATCTCCCAAGCCGCCCTTATGGAGCGTCATGGTGTCCCCAACGATATTCTCTCCAACCTTAACCCCTTCGCTCTATTGATCTTTATTCCTCTCAATGATCGCTTGATTTACCCTGCTCTTCGAAAGGCCGGTATCCGCTTTACTCCCATTAAGAAGATCACGGCTGGTTTCTTCACCGGAGCCGCCTCCATGATCTGGGCTGCCGTTGTCCAGCACTACATCTACCAAAAGTCCGAGTGTGGAATGTACGCATCCGGCGAAGACTGCACCACGGCTCCCATCAATGTCTGGGCGCAGACAGGTGCTTATGTTCTCATTGCTCTGTCCGAGGTGTTCGCCTCTATCACTTCTCTCGAGTACGCCTTCTCCAAGGCTCCCAAGAACATGCGTTCCATGGTTCAGGCTGTTGCCCTCTTCATGACTGCTTTCTCAGCTGCTCTCGGACAGGCCCTGGTTGGTCTTGCTGCCGATCCTCTTCTCGTCTGGAACTACGGTGTTGTCGCCATCCTTGCTGTCATTGCCGGAACTTGCTTCTGGTTACAGTTCAAGCACTTGGATATTATCGAAGATGAGCTCAATGCTCTCCCCGAGGGACATGCAGGTTCCAAGACCGATGAGGAGTCTCCTTTGGGAAACAAGCGAGTTGATGAATAAGAGGCTGGTGTTTGGGAAAGATGTCTATATCTGTATTGGTTGTTAGTCTCGGATACCCCTGAAAGAGTTGTGAATTAGTTTTCCTTGTGGAGGATGTTCATAGGACTGATATACTCATCCATGATATGTTGCATATCTGTTTGTATACATAACCCGTAATGTTTTTGTCGTGAGTGACTGAACTGTATCAAATGAGAACACTATCCAACTACCTTCTTGGCTACAAGTGGCTGGACCGAAAACAATACAAGAACAATTGTTATCCCCTTGTCCTGTGACTCAAATATGGGAGGTCCTTATGTCGCTTCGTGCAAACAATGTCGTCAGTTGCTCTACCCTACAAGGATGTCTTAAGTAGCGTCGCTCCCTAATTGCAGAATATCGCTTCATATCGCAACCAGGGACTTGGTTAATTGTTGACCTCGTGATATTTACAAGGTTTCTTTCAAAATACTGTATAGAAAATAGATCAGCGTATAACATAATCCACAAAGTCATGCATTGATTGGTATACTGTAATTCCGTAAATAACAACAGTCTTGATTAAACAAATACAAGCATTGTAGCCGCTAAATTAGTAGGTCACTATTTTTGAAAGGGTCTGAGTTTTTATCCCATGCTACCATGCTACCATGCTCCTTCTTCAAGACAGCCTCATCCCTTCTAGAAAGAATCGGAAAGAAATACTCACGGCAACTTTCCGTAAAAGTAACTTTGGCTAGTCATGACGATCCACCAAGAATGGAGGCAATTGCATCATGCTGGGTCTTTCCCCATATATCTCTCCCCGAGGTTAGCGATCATGAAATGACAAAGAGCCGATTCCTCAATCTTAATAAATGAACCCTTGAATAAATTTCTCTTCTTCCATTGTCATAATCTTCAGTCGCCCCCTTGCCAGTATCCGAAAAGCTATCGTGAGACATATTCATCATGACCGACAACGTACCCGACAACTACATCCCCAAATACGCTCAGCAGGACGAGTGGGAGGACAAGGAACTCCAAAAATTCGCCATCGAGTTTTATCGTATCTCAGACAATCCAGAGGAGAATCAACGATGGATCGAGTCCTTTACAGAAGACGCAAAAGTGCAAATAGGCGCAGACAAGGCGCGTGGCTCAAAAGGTTAGTTGGAAGAATGTCTGATGCATTCATTTGATCTGTTGGGAAACATTGGGCTGACCAATCAATCTATCCAGCTCTTGGTGAATTTCGAAGTCGTATGTGGAAACACATTAAAGAGCGCAAGCACACGGTACAAAAGGTCTTCCCTGGACGATTCCCAGACTCAGAAGATAGCGAAGTGATGCTTCTGGGCGAAGTCAGCGTGACTACGACAGATGGGCGACTCAAAGAAGCTGCCTGGTCAGCGCACGCGGTTGTCAAGAAGGTCGATGGAGCCTGGAAGTTCAAGGAGTACAGAGTTTGGCTGCAGTCCGATGGACATCTTCTCTGAAAGATGGACGCGATCGGCCGAAACAAACAAAAGTGAATTTGTGCATAGCCTTAGTTTACGTTAATGTAGAGAGGCCACTGTTGACAATTGCATCCAACCCGATACGTCATTGCAGGCTCGTGGGAGAATATGGAATTTGCGGGGGAACGAATGCCGAAGGATGCCGTTATCGTTATCGAATGGATTGAGCACGCCGACTAATGGAGAGCTCTCGCAGGGGGGATGGGAATGGAGTAGTCTAATAACAACACCCCCGGTGCGATTATTCACTCATCTCGCTGCATGTATTTGCCTGAAATGGTCTACCTAAACTAATCAAGGTTCACCGTTCCTTACTTTCCCACGATGTCAAGTGCTAAATCTGGACAACCAACGTGCTCGTTCCCTGGTGATGAAAGGGAGAGGCACGCTTGGCACGGCCACATGCTGATGGCGTAGATGGCACGGTCAGGTGAAAGCATCATGTGGCTTGAGGGTTTACCGGATGAATGTGTATGGATGAGTGAATGATGACTGGTACAGGAACCAGAAACAGAAACAGGAACAGGAACAAGAATCCAACCGGTAATACCCAAAGTATGGTTCAGAGGTGAGATCAGTCGTCATCAAGCCTCTCAAGATATCCGAGGTCATGGATGAACCTGTTATCATGGCGAATGGGGAATGACAACGTATCGATAACGACTGGCTTTTTACAGTAGATTGAGGCGCGGTTACATCCGGCCTGGTATGGGAATTGGGAAGTGAAGTTCCGGATTTGATCTGATTTGATACAGTCCTCTTCCCATTCCCTTTCTCGGGATCTTGGTTGATTATCGTGGTCAGCCAGCGCAGGAACCTGTAACCCCGCCATGATCAAGAGCTTGCGCGTTACTTAATATCAAGGAACTGGGAATACAGAATCGAGTCTGTGTCAATCATGCCTTTGTAGCCACTCACCCGGTACCAAAAAGTAACATACATAATTACGTTAACTATCCGGGTGAGCTAGAAATGTGACAGGGACGAAGCCGTGTAGATCCGCCATTTTAATCACCTACCACAAAGACATCGATGGTGTCTTATCGCATGAGGGGTTCAATAGCACCAGCTCCTTATCACCAGCCCAAGCTCAGGCCCAGTCCAGCGCAGCCCCCAGTAGAATGCCCCGTCCCGCACTAGAACATCCTCGGGGCTCAGTGTGCATGTGGCCTACAAGGTAAAGAAATCTCCCGACATTGTCACACTAAAAATAGTCATCATCATTTCTGTCACCACTCCTTTCTCCAATGTCGAGAGTTGCTTGTCCCCTTACACACCCACCTCATGGTTTAGCGTCCCCCTCTCAAGGCGTCAGTGACGGGATGTATCCGTACTGTAGTCTAGGTGCTAATCCTGGCTGCTACACCAGATATCCCGGCGTGACTCTATCCGACATGACTACTCCCCTTCCTTTGAGCTCCATCTCAACCATTGATTCTCTCCTTTCACTTACAACTCTTCAGTGAATGACTACACGATACAAGCATCAAACAAGCGCATGACGATTTCCTTAACTTCCAGCTCTACAACGATCTTTGTTTCATCTCGTTCTGTCTCTCTTCCATACATCTATCCATCTTAAATACAAACCCATACATTACACTACATACAACTTTAGACTACCTACTTGCACAGCTGGTCTGCGCCGCTATCCACTCAACAATCTCGAGCATCTCGCCGTTCATTCTCGATAATCACTCAACTTGACCAAATACTGGTTTACTCGACAGTAGTACTTGATTTGCTGCTGCTAATCTCCCATTCGATCTGTACAAGTCGTCCCCTCTGCCGTCATTCCATTCGACACTGTACAACAAGTACGCGACTTGAGGACACAGACTGCGAACCTTAATAAACAAGTACCGGCGTCACCTCGAAGGGAATCGATTTGACGCCTCTTTGCTGGCAACTGCGCTCTGCAGAAACGCGAGCGTTTTTTTGGGGTAGGAAACTGCTCCGATACTTGTCCAAACCAGTTGAATGCCTTGTAAGTTTGTACCTCTTTACCTCTTAAGCTCTCCCATCAGCCCCTGCAGTACCTACATGCCTTACCCCTCTACCGGTACTCTATCAGATGGCCTCTTATTCCCCCAAAACCATTTGCGCAGCGCGCTTCCTTTCAACACAGCAACCTGAAGGCTAACCATGACTCTATCATCAGCCTCCAAGAAGGACAGGAAACATGCTAGAGAAAGTGGCGGCATTGCCGCGGCCGTGACAAAACAGACAGCTGGAAAGTTCGCGTGAGTAGCCTCTCGTCCACGAGACTCATCCATCACCGCTTTAAGTACCTGGCTGACCCGCACTCACATTCATAGTACGGCCAACAACGCCAACGCCAACGCCCACGCCAGCAATAAAGATAACACCAACATCAATAATAACGACGGTGGGGAAAGTAAGAGCTCGTCTACTTCGGTCGCTTCCACGCCCCCGGTCGATACGCCAGAGATCAAGCCTTCCTCTGTTCCTGACAATGTCAACCCTGCCGTCTCCCCCATGCTTGCTGCATTGTCCACAACTCCAGCTTCCGTGAGCACAGCTCCGAGTATGAATAACGACTGGATGCGAAGCGGTATTGCCGGCTCTCCGGGAAATTTGATCAGCATCATGGGTGACTCTCCTCCTACTCAACCCTCTTCGTATGAGGACTCGGGTCGACTGCATCATGGATGGGCTGTCCAGCGCCCTTACATGAGTCCATCGCCTTCTTCTCTATCTCCACCAAATCACGGCCGACGTCCCTTGAGCTTCCAAATGGATGCTCAGTATCAGTCTCCAGAAACTCCGCCTCTGGCGGCTCACTATCGTCGCAGCTCAGTCGCATCTCCCTTCCCTGGCACCAGAATCGGGAACCACCCGCCGCTCCCTCATCAACCCCAAGCACATTTCTATGGAACCCCTGATATTGACCTGAACTTGACAAACAACTCTGGTATGAAAGCCGGTGAACGTGGTTATTTCTTTGGTTTCGACAAGCTGCCAGAGTGCCCCGACTTCCCAGCCAGTCCAAGTAACGTCGTCATCGCCGGGTATGAGGGGGGCTTGGATGTATACACCGTTGGCAAGAGAGGTCTTGAACCTGTCGCAAGCTTAAAGGGGCTACGGGGAGGTGTGCATTACGCCAAGGTTCTTCCATGGACACTTGACAACAACAAAAAGTCACTCTTCCCTCTCGTGGCGGTGGTGTTGCACGGCCCCGTCCTACCTGAAGGCGCATCTGGCCCTGGGCAAGATGAGGGACCAAGTCCTAGACCTGATGGAGCAGCAAGTCCTCGGTCAGTCTTTACTAACCAGGAAGGCTTTCCCGGGAGACAGAGCATCGATGCTTATCAGACTTCCGTCGAGGTTTACTCGCTGAGAACAAATCAACTTGTCGATGTGTTACTTCAGGCGCCAAAGATACAAATCAACCCTGAAATCTCCGTTACAAACCCGATTTTCAGACCGCCTCCGCCCAGCGGCTCCTTCACAATCCGAGCAGATTCCGGCACGCTCGCAGTATGCTCAGGCGTTACTGGCGAATGCTGGGTGTACTTGCAGCTACTGGAAGACCAGAACGGCCATGTGTTTACATGTGTCGGCAAGATCTGGACTAGCCTTCAGCAGAGTGCTCGAGGTGAGGTACCAGAGGAGACGGATAAGACACGAATTTCAACGGCGCCCCCACGATCCAACCCGCAAACACCCATTCTCGCGATCAGTGGACGATGGATCGCTTACTGTCCCGCAACTCCGTCATCTCAGGTTTCTCTCAGAGCTCATGTACCACTCCCAATTTTGGGCAAGGCACCTGGGCTCGCCACTGTGACTCCGCCACAGCTGCCATCATCTTCTGCATCGGTAGATCTACCAATTTCCGATAGCGTGGTGAACAAGATTATGCGCGAAACGACCCAAGAGCTTATCCAGGGAGCCAAATGGGTCGGTCAGCAAGGCCTGCAGGCTTGGAATTCCTATTGGAATAAGCCAAGCCCTCAATCACAGACTCAACAAGCACGTTCACCTCCCCAAGGCTGGGCGGGCACTCGATCACCTCGCGGCGACTCGTCTCAGTTTCCTCCTACCCATGGAGCAACCGGTCAGACCATAGCAAAAGACCCAGGTCTCGTGTCCATCATTGACACGGAGTCTCTCCTTGCTTCGTCCTCAGTTCATCCAATCACTACGTTCGCACCACCTTTGGGATGCAGTTTCCTCTCATTTTCTCCATCATCCTTGGCTTTGTTTACAGCCAGCAGCAAGGGTGATGTGCAGACAGTCTGGGACCTCTTCCGTATTCAACATACCAGATCGTCCCCTCTGCAGGCTACAGTTAGCCCCAACACGAGCACCGGTCCTCAAGTTCGACAAATTGCACAATTTTCACGAATGACAGTTGCACGCATCGTCGATGTTGCTTGGACGCAGGCGCAGGGCGAACGATTGGCTATGGTGACAGAGCGTGGTACTGTCCATCTTCTCGACATGCCCTCGAGTGCGTTCATGTGGCCTGCACCCCGCCGACGTCAAGCTGTCCAAGAGAGTGGTACTGCGACACCAGAGCAACCAAACACTGCAGTCTCTTTGGCAACCGGTGCTTTTGGTGCCGCCTACCAAGCTGCGAAACCTTTTGTATCACGACCCCGCCGCAGCAGCGGTAATGTACCTAATATGCCCGGCAACAGCTTGAAGGACTCGGCGGCTATGGGAGGACGGGTGATTGCTGCTAGTATCAGCAATTCGCTTGGCAAAACCGGAACCGCCATCAACCAGCTTCGGCACACTGGCGAGAACCGTGTTTCCTTGCCGCTCAGTTCAAGTCTTCCTTCGGCGTCATGCGTCACTTGGGTCAGAAGCCGGAGACATCAAGGGCTATTTGTGGTTGGAAACGGTTTGGTACGGGCCTTCTCTTGCAGAACCCGCCGATCTAGCGTACAGGCTGGCAGGAAGGTGACACGGGCCAGCAGGTATCATGATTACAATGTGCCAAACTTACCCAGTGATCTGGTCGCTCCAGCTGTACGACAGATGGTGGACTTGGGCGCTCAGGATGAAATTCTTGACCTCTCAGATCGCGAGATGGATGCAGGAAACACCTTGACACTCAATGCACGACCTCGTGTGGCGTCGGCAGATCACCATATGGAATCGTCAATCCCCCAAGCTGAGATAGAGTCTAGTGCACCCTATCAACCTTTCCATACCGACCGGCGGGTGACTCTTTGCGAGTACCGGAGAGGTACGATCGATCAACTCGAAGCTGTCTCTGAGATCCTGGCCGATACAAACCTAGAAGAAAACGCAACATCAAAGAAAAAGAAGAAGAAGGGGCAACCCGTGGAAACATATGCATCTAGAGAAGTGTCAAACACAACAGCTTGGGCCTTTGGTCAGGATATCCCAGTGGTTCGACTGGATTTGGGCTTGCCGGCTGTTACCGAGGAGGAGTATGATGGCCCTGAAGACCATATTGCCCTACCCCCTTCTGCCATGGAGCGGGTGATGCAGTACGGTGATGAGGCGCAGATTGTGGTGACGACGAGGAGACGCCGCGGAGCTCAAGGAGGCGGTCAAGGTGAGGATGGCTTCTTTGAGGATGATTGCGAAGTTCTTGATTTTGCAGATCAGAGGGTGTAAGTGAGATGTGTCTCGTCTCAACAGGCAATATGTGCAGGGGGTCTTGGGGCGTATGGATTTTTGAGCTTTACTTCATTCTTTGGATTTGATGCTAAGGATCAACAATCCATTTCTTAAGCTATTTGAACATGGGGCCAGTCTACACCAAGCCTTGCCCCGCATGAATGGCAGCGTTTAACCAAATCATTGGGTCCGGAATGTTGGAGTTGATTGATTCTTGACGTGTGGGCATTTTGCTTCATGGAAGAAACACTCTTTAGCACGGAAAGCTTTTTGGCAGGTCATAATGCCTTATTAAATAAATAGAAACACATTAGATACCCACTCCCCGTAGTGCTCTTTTATTCTTCCACATAAGGTATTGATTGCTCCACGGTATCCAAGGTTCAGGTAACGACATATTCCGTGGTGCGATTAGGTGACTTTAAATGCCACTGAACAATTAAAAAGTATATGAATCGACAAGTTGATCGTCTAGTTGGCCTTCTTAGCGGCAGCCTTGGCCTTTGCAGCCTTCTTCTGGTTGCTCCGAATCATGACCATGCCAAGGAACGATCCAACGACAGCGGAACCAAGGAGGATGATGATGACGGGGATGCGAATAGCCCAAACGCGGGGAGGGAAGAAGTTCTGGAGAGGGTGATCGTCGTCGACAAAGGGCTGGAGCGATTGTTAGCTCACGACACATGTATATACATGGGAACCAGGGCAATCAAGGGCTGCCATAGGATTGGACCGAGGTGGGAGCAGTGATAGAGGGGCACTCACCATGAGAAGGGTCCAGATGGTGTAGTAGGTGAAGACGACGGAAGCGGCCACGAGCATGGCGAGACCGACGATTTTGTCCAACTGCGAGAGAAGAATTATGTTAGTAAAGGTGAAGAAGAGCGAGGGGTTGCTGTGATGCCCCAGTCCAAACCGCGTAAAGGGGACAGCGTGTAAATCAGGGTGGTTTCGAAGAGGGCATGATAGGTACTAACCATTGTTAAAGATGCGCAAGGTGAGCGAACGTAGACCTTGATTGAGCCGAAGAGAAGAGCGAGGCAGAAAAGTAGAAAATAAAGGAGCGTTGGAAAGTCCGTTAAAGTGTTAGAGTACCTGCTAAAGGCCAAATTTACAATAGACGCGATTTCACCTCCTGATGACTTACCATGCAGCTTGTCTCGGAGTGGGTGGAGCGGGCGCCACTGCACAGCCACAGTTGATCGTATGCAGCTGCAAGTCTGTGGCTTGATATAACTTTTAGCTGCCGCGCCAACTTTTTTCAGTCGCGCCATGTTCTAGCCTCAGAACAAGCTAGCGACGACATCTTCTCAGCGCGTTGAAGAGTCTCACCTCTATTCACAACCACGCCATCAGAAAATCCAGAAAACAGAAACAGAAACGACAGAATTATCGACTGCGACTGCGACTGCGAATTTTTACGATGGCTTCCGCCGAGGTTGACCTCCCCCGTCGCAATCGCGACCGTAGCGACAAGCCCGATGGTGACTCGTATCGTCCTGGGAGGGCACAGCGATCGCCTTCACCACGGCAAAAACGAGAGGCTGCGCCTGTGCGAACGGAGGAAGAGAAACAGGCTGCTGCAAAGGCCGAGTACGAAAAGCTTCTGACAATGAGATCAGGAGGAACGTATATTCCTCCTGCGAGACTGCGAGCGCTCCAGGCACAGATCACAGACAAGACGAGCAAGGAGTATCAGCGCATGGCATGGGAAGCGCTCAAGAAGAGTATTAACGGTCTCATCAACAAGGTCAACACAGCGAATATCAAGTTTATCGTTCCCGAGCTTTTTGGAGAGAACCTGGTTCGTGGTCGGGGTCTGTTTTGTCGATCGATTATGAAGGCACAGGCTGCCAGTTTGCCTTTCACACCCATTTATGCCGCCATGGCTGCGATCGTCAACACCAAGCTACCTCAAGTCGGAGAACTCTTGATACGTCGCCTGGTCCTCCAATTCAGGAAAGGATTCAAGCGAAACGATAAGGCCGTTTGCCTCTCATCGACTACCTTCCTCGCGCAGCTTATCAACCAGCAAGTTCAGCACGAAATGCTTGCCGGTCAGATCCTCCTCCTCCTACTCCACAAACCTACCGACGACAGTGTTGAGATTGCGGTCGGGTTGTGCCGAGAGGTTGGACAATATTTGGAAGAGATGCAAAGCTCAATTGCGAATGTCATCTTTGATCAATTCCGAAACATCCTGCACGAAGCCGATATCGATAAGCGAACGCAGTACATGATCGAGGTCTTGTTCCAGATACGAAAGGACAAGTTTAAGGACAACCCGGCTATTAAGGAAGAGTTGGATTTGGTGGAAGAGGAGGACCAGATCACACACCGAGTCGATCTAGAAGGCGAGATTGACGCGCAGGATGGACTCAACATTTTCAAGTTCGATCCGGAATGGGAGGAGCACGAGGAGGCGTACAAGACGCTGAAGGCTGAAATTCTGGGTGAAGGCAGCGACGACGAAGATGACGACGAGGACGAATACGAGAGCTCCTCTGAAGACGAGGAGGATGAAAAGCAAAAGGCCATGGAGATCAAGGATCAGTCCAACGCTGACCTGGTCAACCTGCGCAGGACCATTTACCTCACCATTATGTCCAGTGCCGACCCTGAAGAAGCTGTTCACAAGCTCATGAAGATCAACCTACCTGCGGGCCAGGAGCCTGAACTCCCCTCCATGATCGTGGAGTGTTGCTCGCAAGAGAAGACATACACGAAATTCTTTGGCATGATTGGCGAACGCTTCGCTAAGATTAATCGACTTTGGTGCGACCTCTTTGAGCAGGCCTTCGCTAAGTACTATGAAACCATCCATCGGTACGAAAACAACAAACTGCGCAATATTGCGATGCTGTTTGGCCACATGTTCGCTTCAGATGCTCTTGGCTGGCACTGTCTATCTGTCATTCATCTGAACGAGGACGAGACCACATCTAGTAGCCGTATCTTTATTAAGATTCTGATCCAGTTTATCGCGGAGGAGATCGGCATGCCCAAGCTGAGGGCACGTATGACAGACGAGACACTCCGCCCCAATTTGGAAGGTCTCTTCCCCAGAGACAATCCCCGCAACATCAGATTCTCTATCAACTACTTTACCAGTATTGGTATGGGCGCTCTCACAGAAGAGATGCGAACGCATCTTCAGAACATGCCTAAGCCTGCTTTGCCTGCTCCTGCAGCCGCAGCGGATTCAGACTCGGACTCGGTTTCCAGCTATTCCTCCTACACAGGCTCTTCTTACTCGCGATCGCGATCTCGCTCTCGAACACCGCGCAAGGTTGCTGACCGAGGGCGCTCACTTTCTCGATCTCCTGATCGAAGGAGCAGAGGACGTTCATACAGTTCGTCGAGGTCAAGGTCATACTCACGATCTGTATCTGCACGAGGAAGAGGCCGCAGTAAGTCATATTCCGCCAGCCCTCCTCGACGAGGCCGTCGCTATACTAGCGAAAGCCGTTCGCGATCTCCAGCCCCTCGCAACGGCAAGGGCCGAGCTCGTAGCGCCTCTTACTCATCTCGAAGCCGTTCTCGCACACCCCCACGACAAGCACGTGGACGAAAGGATTCTTACGCCTCAGAAGGACGCCCACCACCTCCAGCTAAAGATGGACGAAGCCGCTCGTATGATTCCCAGAGTCGATCCCCCTCTCCTGTGAGAAAGCGGGAGAGATCGTACTCTAGTAGCCCAGCCCCTCGAGGTCGACCGCGCGGAAATGCCGGTCCTGGCACGCATAGGCGCAACAGCTCTTCTGTCAGTGATGGGCCACGGGATGGAGCTAAGCAACACAGCCGTTCTCCTTCATACGACTCACGATCTCCGCCTCCAAGAAGGGCCATCCCTGAGAGCATGTCGCCTCCACCTGCGCGCAACGGACGCCAGCCTTCATACTCGCGGTCACCCAGCCCGCCGCGCCGCGGAGGAAAGAAGTCTTTGAGTCCTGTACCACCCAAGAGAAGACGTTATAGTGATAGCGTTTCTAGATCACCGCCACCAATGAAGCGAGGACGACGCGGTAGTTGATGGGGAACAAGAGAAAGGAGAGAGGAAAGTTGATGAAACAATAGGATCATAATGAAGAAAGGGGTTACTTTGTATCGTAATTAGATGAGCTGGCTTGAGAAGGTGTTTCATCAGCGGGACCTACCAAAATTGAAAGCGTTTGAGACACGATTTGTTTACTGATCTTTGAATGGTGATGTTGTAGGCTTTATTTAAGGTATCATGTTGGAACTTTGTGCTTTGTTTAGGAGCTCAAGAGGTGGGTTCATGGCAAGAACAGTCACTTATATGGAATGAGATGGCTGTCTGCAAGTCTAGCTACAAATCACAACTACTCCTACCAATTCTTTCTATCCTTCTTCTCACATCTACTCAGTAATATCGCCATATCACTCGGCATGGATTCGCCCTCAATCAAGTCCACCGCCGGCATGAAGTCCATCCCCTTTGTCACAGTCGCGCTCTTACTATTGAACAGCTGTATGGGAGCCATGGTAGTAGGAGGTTTTTCACTCGCAGCTGGATCGTGGATCTGGAACGAGCGGGCCACGGGAAGAGGAGATAGAGGCTGACTGGTGAACAAATAGTGACGCTTTGGACGTAATGGTTAGTTTGATGTTTGGGATGTTTGGGATGCACGCTGATCGTCTGCTTTTATGCAACGTTCGGAGTAGTTTTATTTTCTTGGCGCGGTTTTCTTAGTATATCTTATTTAGGTAACTTGAGGATATCACAGATATCTAAGCTCATTCTTATGGCATTTTTAGGATACCTTTATGATGTTTCCGTTGTAAGATAAATAACGTTGCCCACATTGTTGCTGTCTCTATTGAACTCTAGCAACGGGTTTGGTAAATGATATTGTCTCTTGTTGACTTTGGCTTCCCAAGGGGATGATACCAAGTTGTTTGCGACTTGGAACCTGTAGCATAATCGTCACCGATAGTGTTTGTGATTCAGCTACTTCCTGCTTTGCATGTCAGTGGCAGTCAAAGAAAGAGGTAAATATAAGCAAATATCTCCAACCGGAACTTCTTTCCAATTTTAAGGGGAAGTTTTTATGGGCATCATAATTTGCTTTCAGTGATTTCTTCCAATTTTCCGCATGCCATCGTCATCGTAACTGATATCTTAGCATTTGGCACTCTTACGCAAGTCAACACAATGGAGATTATCGCCTTTTTCATCATCGTCTTTGCAGTTGCTTCTACATTCATTATCAACACGCCCTTTGAAACACCTTTCAGAGCTATCTTTTTATCGTGCGCTGTTGGAATCTTCTCACTCGGCGGAGGTAAATACATACATCCCCTCCCCTTTCCTCTCCGAGTTGGTATTGACAATTACTAGGTGCTTCACTCCTCGGCCATATCGCAAACTCTCTGAAGGAGCGGTTCTGGGAACCCCCAGATTGCGAAACCTCTTTGGAGCTCTACTTAGGGCCCTGGAATGGAACGACATGCTACGGTCCTGCCGAGTTCGACACCATCGATCGATTTTATCACACCTATGGTTTCTGCTGTAGCGAAAAGGGGCACTGTATCTCTTGTCTCAAGCAGCAGGCCGAATTGTTTTGAGGAGAGTGCAGGGAAGCTGGTCATGAGTTCGATAGATGGTTCAAGCATACCCTTGCAGAATAGGATGGGTAGGGGTATGTGTTTCTTGTGACCTCGCGAGAGAAAGCGGCACCGAGAAAGATTACGAGAGAGCGAGATGAGTGTACTTGTTCAGAGGACCAGCGACCAGGGCTTATAGGACAAAAGAAGCGTTATAGTTTGAGGAGGGATTATACCAATCAAGCAGACAAAATCTTCCCATTTACTTAGTTTATGGATTGTCTTCTTTGCCTTTATTCTGTTACTATCACCATGACATATGAAAGCAGTCTGGGTAGGAATATTATGCTTTCTTATCGCTTCTTGGTCCAGTATGTTTGGATGTGTCTGTTTACACAGGTTACTCGTATGTTGCATAGATCTAGGGGAGGTTCAAGCTCATCATAGTTTAAATCTTCCCTCGTCTCTCGTCAACCACAAACCAGTAAGGCGATCAAACAAGGCTGCGTTGACAAATTTCAATATGACTACTCTCAATTGCAGGTTCGTCTATGGTACGGTATGTCGTCGAGAGTGGACTAATTAACACCGTTTTACTAGACAGGTACCAGTATTGAGCGGACTCGGTAGTCCATTGTTCGAAGCTTACAAGCAGATCAATACTACTATAGACAATCCTCTGAGTAGTCTTCACACCAGATCTGGCTTGGCGTTCTTTCCAGCACCATCAGACGAGAGAGTCTACAGTTCCTTGCGTGCCTTTCCCTCTTGCCAGTTAAACCAGCCAGAGGGCTTCCCTTCTTCAGGCTTGTCATCATCCCCTTTCGCTTTAAAGGAAGCAGTTCCAGCACCCACGGCTGCACCGGCAACTTGAACGATACCTTGAATGATAGGGACCCCGTACCCACCCATTCCAGCGCTTTGGGCTATTGCAAAACCACTATGGGCGACGACATTACCGATTCCTGCGTGCATACCTGCAGCGGCAGATCCTTGGACTCAGTTAGAAAACACAAAAGGATCAGGGTAGTTTACTGACCTGCAGCTATTCCATTCGCCCCAAAACCAGCTGCTGCAAGAGCAGGTGCAGCGAGTACAGCTGGCGCAGCCACCATAATACCGGCTGCTCCAAAAGCTGTTGCAGCTCCTGGGTTCTCCTTTACGTACTCAAAAGTGCTGTTCGCAGCCTTGTGTCCTGGTCAGCAGGTGATACTCAGCAACTGAGTGTTTGTGTGCAACTCACGCGGATAAAAAAGGACTTTGTGCCAGAAAACCTGATGATTGATGATTTAGACAAATACAGACTCATTTCTTGAGATGTAGTAGTTAAGTCCTAGAATGCGGATAGCAGTTAGGGTGATGGTAACGGTGATGATGGTGATGTGGGAGAGGAAAGAATAGCTCTTCAAGATGTGGGCTTCTTGTAGGCAGTGAATGTCCAGGCTGCAAAATGAGGCCGCCTATTCATCAAAGGATTAGGCCCCTCTACCCTGAGTGGATGTATCGAAAATGCCTTGCAGGAGTTGGACCAACATCAAATAAGCGCCAGGATAACTGCATACGTGGAGGGGTAGCACTGTTTGAGTTGTCAAACAACGACCAACAGCTTCGCCTGAGATACCAAAAAGCGGCGTGGCCTACCTACACTTGGAGCTACCGAATTAGACATTGCATGTTTTGATAACTGTGGTACAACTTTGCTGCCAAAGGGTCACCTAGACAAAGAACGTTAAGGCGAGCAAGCTTTAACTAAGAGTGGTAACCCTAAGCACAATTTGTTATACGCACTGCGGTTTGCATAAGTGAGTTCGGTGAAACAAATCACTATTCACTCGTGGATGATGAACTTACAGCATGTAGACAAATTCATGGATGCTAAAGTGTCAGTGACCGTGCCAGTGCTCACCAGTTGTTACCTTGATACCGTCATGAATCTGGTAGGCCTCCTAAAACCTGCATCCCCCGTTTCTTTTTCTGCGCCACACCTTCATATTGGATTATCAGATCTTGAAGCGAAGTCTTTTGTCATAGATTAGCATCTTGACCCGCTTTCTATTCTTGTAAGTTCCAGGTTTCAACAGCAGACAATCAACTAACCTTTCCTCAGGTCTACTTTCCGACAGACAGGATGCCTCCTCAGCCGAACCCAGGGGCCGCTGCCGCTATCGCCTCCGCAGCTACGATGATCGCAGTTCCTGCCATCGTCGCCGGACCTATTCTTGGTGTTTTGGGCTTCGGCGCCGCTGGTGTTGCTGCAGGTCAGTCTTAGGTTGTTAATCCATGTCGTCGAGTATCACTAATTGTCCTCCTAGGTTCCGCCGCTGCCGGAATCCAGAGCGGTATCGGAAGTGTCGCCGCAGGCAGTCTTTTTGCTACTCTTCAGTCTGCCGGTGCTGGAGGCCATGGCGTTGCCGCTGTCCATGGAGTCATTCAAGCTGTTGGAGCGGTTGTCGGTGCTGGCGGCTTTAGTGCTTGGCTTCGTGGCCAGGGCAGCGAGGAAGGCGATGCTGGCAACGATGCTGAAGATGGGTCTGGTACCTCTGGTGATTAAAATAGTAGCGAGAAGGAAGAGCCTGGAGAGGACAACTCAACCAGTGATGGCGAGTCAAAGGCGCCCAAGTGAGAGGCACTGCTCAGCGCCTTACATTCTTCTGTTATTGCTACGCCGAAACAAAACTGGGGATTGCAATGTACATCCTCTTGGGGCCACTTCTTGTTAGCTTGGGCTATTGGTTGGCCATCTGTCATGTCATAAGGAGAGCCAACTTCTGCATATCATGTGGATAGAAAGGAAAGCGGCTGGTCTTTCAATCATGAGACTCGATTAGTACTAAATACTGGCCTTTACTATCCGTCCACTCTGTCACAGTGAAACCGTTCGAATTAGCATGTAAGCGGTATCCTCCGAATAGGATCTTAACTACCCAATATACTTTCCTGGGACCTGATGCTTCTCGCATTCGGTACTAAACCAGGTCAGTGTCGCATGTGCTCGCGTTACCAATATTTCTTTCCCGGTATAGGTACTGACGCAGCCTGTTACCAGCTCTGTTGTCCAGGGTCCAAGGGTTAAATCCCTTGCTAAGGACAGCGTTGTAGTAAAGGGGCACAAAAGCCGATGGACAAAAGGTCGAATCGAAGGGTTATGCTTCCAGTTTCGCGAAAGTAGGCGTTGAAAGAACAGATCCTATTGTAAACTTATTAACATCTTCACTCGTCCTTCCATGGATGTATTCTTTGAAAGGTTCCCATCATTCGACTACCATAGCGATAAGCCATGCGTTGAAGAGTTCAGAGTTCGCACGTATGATTGACCAGCTAGGAATGCATGACGACGATGCAACTAGCATTTTATACAAGTTTGAAAAGTCGATAATAATATTATGAGAAGAAATTTGTCTTTTAAATCCCGTCCAGCCTGGTACGCCGTCTATATTGTATTGTCTATAAGTCATGATTCCTAGACGCTCGAGGTCTATCCAGCCAAAGCCTCATCTCTTGCCTTTATATCCTCCTCCTTGCCCTTCTCTTCCTGCTTCTCTTCCTGCTTCTTCTCTTGCGTCTTTTCTTGCGTCTTGGCCTTGTCCTTCTTGCTCATAGTCAAGGCCCCCTTCTTGAGTGCCTCGCTGGGCAGCGGACGAATGATTGGTTGTACAACCCAAACCGGTCTCTTACAACGTCTCTGTGTACCTTTTGAGCTCTCTGTCTCTGGGGGATCTTCCTCTCCCTCTGCTAGCGGCGTCTCTGCGACGCTCTCGCCGTTTGTGCGCTCATACTCGAGGAGCTCCTCTGCCACCTTGCGCTCCACTGCGGATAGAACACGTTCGTAGGCTTCTATGTCGCCTGCGCGACTCTTGCCCAGCATATCTCGCACGTCTGTGTGTTTGGAGACAAAGTGTCGTAGCATATGGAACAGGTGAGGCTGCATTGCTGCCATATTGGGTCCTTGTTCTCCCTTCTTGCCCAGGTCCTTTCTCCGCTTCTTAGATGGAGGCTCCTCTTCGACTGTCTCGCTCTCTTTCATCCACTCTGTGTCGTCGCCGGGCATGAAAAGTGGTCGTCGTTCGGGGGGCTTGTTTCCGAAAACGTGTTCGTGAAGAATATCCATATACCGTCTGAAAACAGCATCGACCCTGTATCCTCCTTTACCATCTTTGCCTCGCCAGTATTCTCGGCCTTCCTCGCCTACAGGTGGTGGTTTGGTGAAGATAGCCGGGTCACTCAGATTGCCCTCGGCGCTCATCACACCATCAGCTCCCGTAGCCTCGAGACACTTCTCAATGTCTCCCTCTTGAAGAATGTTTCCGTTCGCAAAGATGACCGTCTCCTTGGGTAGGCTATCTCTCAGGAACCGAATCATTTGCCATTCAGCCAGGCCTGTCAAGTGGCCCTTTTGCTCTCTCCTGCGTCCGTGGACTGTGAGGATCGATGCGCCAGCCTTGAGGACATTTTGCGCATACGCCAGAGTCTCCTCCTTGGTATCGAGAATTCGAATTTTGGCCGTAACAGGCACAGGCAACTCCTTGTGCAAAATGTTGATCAGCCGAAAGATGAGATCCTGATCTTCCTGGAGGAAAGCACCGTACTTTCCCTTCCGCGCAATACCTTGCGGACATCCGAGGTTCAGATCGACAGCATCGCAGTAAGGTGCGACTTGCTTAGCGGCAGAGAGAAGCGCATCAGGGTCGTTTGCGCAGAACTGGACGAATAGCGGGCGGTCGATAGAAGGATTTCCGTCAAGCCAGGGAGTTTCTCCGTCAGCCTTGACGGCCTGGAAGTGAGCCTTTCGGTATTTCTCGTCTTGCGAAAAGAGTCGGGCATGAAGCATCGGCGTGTACGCGAGAAGGCTTTTTTGTTCGGTAGGTGAAATGAAACTTCTTGTGAGCATGCGCCAGGCCTACAAAACATCAATACTTGTTGATTTCACCGAGCTCAAAAACGACCTACGAATTCAGACTGATCTACCATGGGCGCAACAATAAACTTGGGGCTGCCGATGCTCTCGTAGAAGGCTCGGCCCTCCAGCTTAGCTGGGCGTTCTACCGCGGGGCTATTCTCCTTGGACGTCATTGTCGACATGCGCTGGGCGAAACACAAAGACCGGCGGTTCGAGATAGATACAAATAAGGGCCCCGGACTCTTCCGGAGCCAAGTCAGACGGGCGAACTTCTCCAGATTGTAGGACGAGATGTGGGCGCAAAAGCGTTTCTTGTCGTCCAAGATGAACTACCGTATGCCCCGCGTGGATAGGGAAAGAAAAAAAAAAAGATAAATGTCGTCGGCCCCGCCAAAGGCCGGAAAGTGGGTGAGGCTCAAATCCAAATGTGGTGTGGGCCTGTGGCTGGGTGAGGTTGCAGATTTCCCCATACGAGTTTAAGCTTTTTATCTTGTAGCGGTACTTATCTCTCAAAGTACCTGACAAGATTGCAGGTACTTGTTCACGTAAAGCCAAGATCTCACGATCCACCGAGCACCACTGGATAGGTACAGTACCATTGATAGATTCCCTGGATTACATGTGCCTATCGGATGCAATGCAGATCAAACACTCGATCTAAAAACAATTTCGACGTGAACACGCAATACAACTTAGGTAAACCCGCGCTCTCCAGGGCCCGATGATGTGCACGTGTACAAGCAATGGCTCCTTAATCACGGTGAAAAGAATTCGTCTTTTTATAAACCAGATTGGTGATGTTTCATATGTCCGCTCCATTGGATTTTTTTTTTTCGCGTCTCAAAGACTAATAATGATAATGGATAAGTGGCGTTCCCAGTTTAAACGGTGATCGTCTGCTTACAGATTGCCACGCGTCATTACATGGGATTTCAAGCACACCGATTCCGCTACTGCAAGGTCCCAGAATGGTTTCCGTCACGCTCCGTTCCTGATCAAGACCCAAAAAATGAAAATGAAAGAGAGAGATGAGTAAGGCAAGATTAAAGAAATGTATGACTCCCTGGTCTAAATTCCACATGACATGTAGAGACTGGTTAGAGTAATTGAACGCCATTCACCTAACAATGCTGTCCCAAACGCCCAAAGCGGTTAAAATGTTCGGCTGCAATACAAGACTCCGAGTCTCAAGGCTCGGTATCGGTCAAAGGAAACAAAATACTGCGCTTGACAAGCTTCGCTCCTCGTGGTGGACATTGCCATCATCAGAAAAAGTGCGTGTAAATCTTTGAGTTTTCGTGAACCTCCATTTCCTGAACATCGTGTTAGCAGCTGATATGCTGTCATTGAAAAATGCAACCTTACCATCTTGAAGGTGTTGAGCTCCTCCTTGATCTGTTGCGCCAGCAGAGGAGTCAATCTGTTGCAGGTGGCGATTTCACCGCGACGATCGTACTCCTGGCTGGGCCAAGTATCATGAAAAACGATGCGAGGAGAGAATGTCGCGTTGCGCTTGGCAGATGGAGTGTTGGGGGCGCTCTTGCTGTCCTGTCGCAGCCTCAAAGCAGACATGAAGTAGTCCTCGCCACCGATAGCAATCGAACCAGTTCGTCGATGACCCTGAGAGTCATCATTGGGGGTGCTGGGTGCGCTAGAGTTAGGCGAGTCATTGACAGCAGGCAGACTGGGAAGATCGAGTCCAGGGGAAGCGTCAGCAGGTCGAATAGAAGGGCTGGCCGAGCCGGGGCCTATCAATCATGTTAGTTTGGGAAATTTGTTAGGACATGGTTGTACGCACGCTTGAGGATACCCTTCCGAACGGCGGCTAGAACCTCCGCACGCTCCCTATCGCCGCCAACGATACTCTTGCGAGAGTTAGAGTTGTCGGTTCCAGAACTTCCAAGACGTTCGGCAATATCGATGCCCAGGTTGGTGTCAATCGAGTTACGTTCCAAATGGGGGAAAGTGTCTGTCTGTCTAGGATCCGCAGACACGTTGACTCGTTGCGTCTCAGCTTCGACAGTGACCCTCGATACCTCAGCTTGACTGGCCTCGGGTTTCACAGGACCGTCGGCTGGGGGGACTCCAACTACTGACTTAGGTCGGAAAATTCCAACGAACGATCGACCACCTTTTTTCATACCTCGACCCATCTTTCGAATCATGATGGAAGCGGAAGATGCCGTGGACGAGATCGACAGATTATCGGTCGAGCCACCAAAAAATCTGCCGCCATAGATACTGTGTCCCAGGCCAGCAGCCTCCTGGGCCTCTGCGATACGTGCTTGTTCGGCATCGTAGGCTTCGTCGGCCGTGGGGTCCTTATGGAGCCTTGATGGTTCTGTTTTATCAGAGGCCTCAGCCTCCTCATCAGCCTTGCGGAATTCAGCAGCGCTTCCAAATGAGAAAGCGCGACGCAGTCTGGAAGTTTTGCTCTTCGCCTTGCGCCCTTTGTTGATGGCGGCGAGCTGTTTAGCCGCGGGTGATTCTATATTACCCGCGCCAGAAGATCTGTCTTCGGCGACCTCGCTGGCCATGGTGGCTGGCCTAGAGAGAGGAGAGGGGTTCGTTGTGCGCTTGATGGCATCAGAAGATGAACCTCGAGGTGGGACGTTGACCTTGGAGTGATCCTGCTTAGAAGTCGTTTCGTTGCTTGCCTGGGAAGAGGGGTTTCCAGTGGGGGCAGACACATTGCGGTTGGCAGACTGCATGACATCCCTGTTAGCATACCAGTTTTACCATTGATTGCTGATTGGGCAATGTTTCAAGGATCATCAACTTACCGAGGATGGGCGGGAGTGGCTGCTGCGACTGGAGCTAACACTCTCAGAACTGGCGTTGCGAGAGTGCGCAGCAGCGTTGGCGACAACACGAAGGCTTTGGGAGTTTCCATCAGCCTTTCCCTTGTCTTGTGCGGTCGGCCTCGAAACATCAGAATTGGCACGAACACTACGTCGGCGTGATCGGTTGGGATCTTCCATATGGGCAAACTGCACGTCATCCGTGGAAGCGCCAGGCACGGCATTGTAAAAGCTGTTCGGACGATTTGGGATTGCTGAGCGGGAAGGATTAGGCCCATTATAAAGCTGATTCGCTGTAGGCATCCCAGCGTTCACTGGAACAGCACTGCTCTGAGAGCGGCCATGTTGGTTTTGTTGAGGGGCGAGTGAGCGTCTATACCTGTCTGGTGCTGCTTTGCTTTGTGATGTTGGAGAGACTGGCTGCGTGGGGCCAGCAAGAAAGGCGGAATGAGGTCGAGGAGCGGGTACAATATTTCGTCGCTGAGGAATGGCCGAATCATCACGAGCACCAGTTTGGCCGACGCCCATGGCGTTGTATTGCATGTTGGTTCCCGAAGAGCTGAACTGACGCCCACCATAGTTGGCGTTGTGATTATAAGTCCGTGAAGGCTGAGCTTGTTGAGGTTGCCACGCTTGTGTGTGGTTCAGAGTAGGTGTGCTCGTAAAGGCGTACTGTTGAACAGGAGCCGAGCTACCACGATATCCCGTGGGAGAAGGGACAGCATATCTTGGGGTTTGGGAGGCTCCCGCATACTGGTGGCCATTCTGGCCTTGGTTGTTGGATATCATGCCTGTCGAAGAAGCCGGTCTGGTCTGGAGCATTGTAACCGTTGCAGTTTGCTGGGGGTAAGTTTGAACCAGTGCAGCCATAGTTTGCGTCGACGTTTCGTGAGCGATAGAGCGGCCGCCAACAACAAGCTTCCTCACGAGAGTCGTGCCTGTTTATTGTTGTCGGTCTTTATTCGAAAGAATACCGGATAATACCAAGTCTGAATGTAATCGGTTTGCAAATCGTAGAGTAGCTAAACAAATAATCGCCGTTAGCATTGAATCCTTTGAGAAGCCTCGTACGCAGCAAATGAAGAATATCGTCAACGGCTCGGCGTGTGGTGGATAAAGTCAAAGTTTCCGCATGGTGGTAAGTGACGGTTTGCGTAACGAACCTACTTTTTTTTTCTGTTGATATCTTGATGACAAACGAGAATAGATGAGTAGGCGATGATTTAGGACGCCAGCGACCCGAAACAAAAGAAACTGATCGTGCTGAGAAAGTAGCTCACTGTTACCGTGAGCAGGCCAGACTCTGCTACGTAATAGAGGTTTGCTACTAGTAAGTTGGGGACAAGATCAAGAGTCGTCTTTGACAACTTGAATCTCGGCCTAGTTGTAACGGAACATGAGAGGATCGTAGACGGTTCGGGGTAATGAAGATATTGAGGTTGACAAGTGAGGCGAGGGACGAAGTATTACGAAGTTCGCTCGCGGAGAGGGTTATGATCGGCAGGGCAAGACAAGATTTCTCGTCGTTGAGGAATCGTCACAGTGGTCTGGAAGGAGCAAGGGCAAAATGCGAAAGCAAGTGCTAATGCTAATGCTACAAGTGTCGAGGTCTAGATGAAGCCAAACGATCACAGGAGACGAGAGGTGGAAGCGTGGAAGGTCGAAAGCTTTCGAAGGGTTCTGGGAGATTCGGGGAAAGCGACGGCCGAAGAAAGGGGTACGGCAATTTGGAGTGGTGAAAGTCGAGCCGTTCAGAAGAGGGGCTGAGAAGGCCAAACAGGCGAAGGTGATGGCGATGATGAGGAGGGAAGAAGAAAGGAAAGGGGAAAACGACACCAGAACAAGGAGAAACAATGAGTATGGAGATGAAATGGTGATGAGTAGAAAAAAAGAAGTGAGGTGAGGTGTTACTATTGCTCTTACGGATACTCCTAGGCAAGCCCGAGAGGAAAGAGGATTGGGATTGGATTGGATTGGACGGCCCTGCAAGCACCTCACCAGATGCTACATTAGCCCTGTACCTGCGCCCGTACCGGTACCTCCTCAACTCGTGAAAGGTACCCACTTTTAGTACAGTTGGGTAATATGCCACTGGAAGTTGCAGCTAAGTTTATCGGTTCAGGGACGTTTATAGCGGCTGTACGGGAGTGGCACCCCTTAACAGTGATCTGAATTCAACTTTACAACGCTGTAGGACATTCACTGATCACCCAGGTCCAGCTCTTTCCACGGACGGACATCCAACCATCTCAAGCAGGTACGGACAGTCCCAGTCGAGTGGGGACGCGTGACAGTGCCGTTGTTGTAATCTAACACATGATAGCCCCAGATCAGATGGAGCTGATTGTTGGGAGAGAAGCAGCATCTTGCTCGTCCAGACATTCAACTTTCAGCTTGATCACAACAATAACAACGCGACATTCAAAGGGAACGTATCGCCTATGTGGAGATGATTGTCCCTGGAGATAAAGCACAGTACACACAGGACCAGACAGTGCTGTATATAAGCATGCAGGGGACAAGGGGCAAGACGTCGTAAGCCAATTCCCTCCGTCTGTTGGCATTCTCAACTTTACATTCACACTTGCCTCACCCGCACTTGAGCCAAACACGAGGTACAGCGTGGAGCCTATCCCAGGGTTCCCCAAATCAAAATCCCACGTCCTAAAGGAGGTCTGTTGATGCCAGAAGCGCGAATCATTGGTTGATGGGCCACCGCTCTCTCTGTGGCATTGACCCATCCTGCGCTAGTTGGACAGGGAAGCATAATGGAGATGGAGACCTGGCCTGATCTGGTCTAGTCTGGTCGTGGTCAGGCAGAGTGACCCGTTGAAGTGCCTTTCTTTTATCTGCTGTGCTATGCTGTGCTGTCTTTCAACACGAGAGCATGGAGCAGAGAGCAAAGCATATTCCAGCATTGATCCAGGAACAACTTTCTTGTCCGTGCTGATGGCTTTTGCCTGTGCTTCCATTTATTGCATTGCTCAGCGACCAGCTGGCGGGACCGAAGAGAGCTCAAACAATGGTGCTGTCCTGTGCAAGGCTATCGCGGTGCTTAAGATGAAGTCCCTTAATTTGACCCGTCAGTCATATGTACGTTGGTTGTCGTCTCAAACTACACCAGCCAAAACGGAGTCGACGATTTCGGGGTCTCTGGAAGCTGCCAGGGGGTAATGTGATGATTATCCGCCTGCACAAAATACTTGCCTATTCGTGTCCGATACATCGACTCAAAGCCTCAAAGCAAGGGATCATTCAGGGGAATCCTGGCTGACTAACAAACTCAGCCAGACGTGCCAATAAGCACACCAGATATTTGTGCCGATCATCCACAGGGACGATTGATTGTCAACGCTTTAGCTGCTTTAGGGGTACGCGCTTGTGTACGACTCGTCTGGAAAGGGTCAAGGCTTTTTTTTCCCTCGGGGTATTTCTTTGAGCAAGACTCCGGGCAATTGGATGGTGGCTACGGAGTACTAAATAAATGTTGGGTTGAGCTGGTTCAACTTGGCGACACGATGGATTGAATCTCCATGTCGACATGACCAACAAGTTGAAGCTAGAGAAGCAAGACCGAGAATGACTCGCAGTAAGAAAACATGCGACGAAGGACAAATAGTTATACATTTTTGAATGTTGCAAACAAGGCTACGCTGGGTCCTACACAGTAGTCGAGGCCTGTCTAGCCACTACGTAGGTGGAAACCACACAGTTGGGTTGGTTCGTATCCATGGATAGCTTGAGCAAGTTCCAAGTACCATAGCATTGTACTGTACCCCGACAGAACAAACTCGATCCCGTGTCCTGTACAGTATCTAGCATGGACCGGCTTCTCGGTTTTCGACTTACTGGCCCAAACGCTCTGATTATTTTCCGCGCATTCATAGCCCTGGGACCTTGTCTGGCAAATATGCTACAGGCGAGTTGAGACGGCATCCATGGCTTGCAGTAGCTCGCTGCGAGGCAATGTCCGCAGTGCGTGGATCTCACACAAACATCCGATAGTGATGGAGGCTACTGTAAGTTCCTGTACTTCAACGGCTCAGTCGCCGATGCAAGACGCGAGGCCCAGTGGATCCTAGACTCATGCACGTTGAAAAAGGTAAACGAAAGATCTTGATAGGAGGGATCTGACAGACATGTTTTACACGACACCATCTTTAGTGACTCTCACCCTGAGAGACATTCCTATGCTTTCCTTGGAAATCTTTCGGCTTCACCACAGCCTTTAGCCCTTGCATGACTTACTGCGTCTCTTATTCTCAAGGCCATCGTAACATTCATCATGCGGTTTATGCTGGAATTTTCCATGACGAGATGACTGACACGTTAATTGTTATCTCGTCCTATCTTGTCCGCCTCTTCCAAGTAAGAATAGCAAGCAATCCGCGTATTTTTAGAATGGATCCGCTGGCTTCTCCATCATCAGTCGCAAACCCTCCACTGAAGAACTTGTTTTGCGTAGGGTTTCGCTTTATGGATGCGTGGCGAACAAAGAATGTCTAAGCGCGAGGAATAGTTACCAGTTCCAGTCGTAATTATCGCATCTTCACCAAAGCCAGCACAATACGGTATTGACCGAAATTTGAAACAGTTGACTCTATGCTGATGCTGAGGTTATGAAGATCGCAAATAGTTGACGAGGGAAAAAAGATGGTCTCAAGTCGGCGATTACTGCAATACTGATTAGCAGCACCTTTCAACAGTTGTGCTCACCGACAAAAGCACCGTCACTTAGTCTACATACCAGTCATTGTCTGACTCAAATCTACAGGTCTGGGGTAGATGGACAATGGCTAGCTGGAGACATCCCTGAGACCTTTTAAGCACCGAAACAAGCTCAGCCTGGGGTTAACCAGAGTGCCATTGATTCTGGCAATGCTCCAGATTGCTTTATTATGCCGATCCTGGCCTTATAAGCCATTCAATCACAACTCGAGTACTTTGTATCGACATCAAAAGAAAAGTCGTTGTAACGGGTAAAGATAGCACAGCAGAGATGACCTCGAATCTCGGCTCTGTTGCAGACCAGATTGGCGTAATCTTGAACCCCGGCTACAGTTGTCGTAACAAGCACAAACCACCACTACAACTGGGCTTTTGAGCCTCATAAGTCATTCAGAGTGAGGACACCTGATGACAGCCATGGTCTAGTGTGAAGGGTTCAATATACTAGTGGTTGACGCGGCTACCTACCCATCAACCTTGAGCGATACTTCCGCCGTTGGCGTTGATCAACAATCCACTGACCCCTTCTAGACCGAAGAGGTTCCGCTTCAGCCAACGATTTGGTGATTAGCCGGCTAACTTGGCATTAATCTAAAACCCATTAGACTGCTTGTTCGATATCGTTAGTTCTACTCGCACAGGCTTGTCTGCGAACCATCCAACACTCTTGAGGAGGACGAACCGTTGCTTAAGCAATGCATATCGATCAATCTCTGCACCATGACTGATTATATTACAAGGCGCATAGTCTACAGAAGCAACTGGTCTCTTACACCAAGCAGCCGGGTTCGCGGAGATGCGAGTGGCTGTGGCCGCTATGTTCAGATAGATTGATTACAGCAAGGGGCCGTAATATAAATCAAGTACGGATACTCATTTCATTTCATTTCATCTCCTTTTGGTGGATATAACACGGGGTCTTGTCAACCTTTTTAGCGTTGTATCTGACGAATAATTCCCGCAGGTAATTACCGGCAACTGTCATAGACATTGGAAGTATTTATAATCTGATACATTCAATCAGTGTGACTTTCCTATCTAATTTTTTCCGAAGAGAGAACGGAGGAGATGAGCTTGATGCTTTGATCTACAGTTGCGATTGTGTATGAGCCATGTCCATGTCCAATATTTGATCTACTACCTACCCAGAGGGTAGAACCAACAAAAGGTACGGATAGATTAGACGGAGCTGAGTTTAGGTGTTAAGGTATTGTATTGTAGCTTCCGACCTGCCTGCCATACCCATAACCTTGGGATGGTCCTGATTGAGCTCGATCCTGGTTTCCCCAGATATTCGGCCGATTTAATTATTAACGGGCAGCAGGCTGAATAACGATTAACGTCAATGTACCTGCCAACTTGTTGTTCGTGGGTAATCTGTTCCTGCCAGATTTGCGAATTGCCTATTTAGGGTGTGATGTATATAAGCTTGAATAAGGTGAGGCAGGTACTGTACACTGTACAGAGAAGTACATAAAGTCAGCGGGCGCCTGGAACTCTTGAACTGAAAACCAATCCCCTACTTCTACGATTAAAAAAGAACTAGCATCCAAAAGACCACAAAAAGAGGAACCCCGTGACAACAGAGACACTTGAAAGGGCCGACCCGGCTGTGCAAATCATTTCCTTCGCGCGCTTCTCCTGCATCTACAATACGCAATCTCTCTTTCGACGTCGCCGGCCGCTTTGGGAAACTGAGCCGTTTGTGTGGGAGGGTTTCATTTCGATCTCATTAGACCCGATAGCGGCACAGATGGTTGAAGACCGGCGGTGAACACCTTGAACTTGAGCAAGGGCAAGGCACGCAACTCCATTGATTGACCTTGACATTGGCCATGGGTTAGCACCTATCTAAACACAAACGCGGACCCAGGCTCGGACTGACTACAACTGGCAGTTGGGGTACCCCGAAGTACTGGTTGCCAGCTTTGCAGAACCAGGAAGGTCAAATGTGATGGTCTCAGGCCCGCCTGCAGCAATTGCTTCAAGTATGGCACTGCATGTCCGGGATATGATCGCGATATCAAATTCGTCAACAACAATACTGGAAAGCACTTGATTCGCCAACGTGACCGACGGCCAGGAACCGTCGTGTCAGCGCCCGTTAGATCTTCATCTAGCATAGCTGGGTCTGACAAGACTGAAAATATCCTTACTGCTAACACAGCGTCATGGCCTCCGATCACGACCTCCCCAACCCTGCTGAAGCCGAAGCTACCAAGAGGGCCACTTCTACTTAACATGGTAGAGACATCCTCTAACTACTCTCAATCTACTGATTTATCTATACTCTTATCGTGGTTGAATATTGATCGATTCGGTAAACGAGCTCTCCTCGATGGCGCCGTCTGCTCCTTTGCTTTGCATTTTACTGGCAAAACAAATTCCAATACAGCTCTAGTCGCTCAAAGCCGGACTATGTATGGCTTGGCACTCAATGAACTACAAGCAACTCTCCAACACCCCACAGAATGGAAGGCATCTGAGACGTTATGCGCTGCTATGCTTTTATGCTACTTCGAGGTAGTCTTCTCACTGCACTCATGCGTCATGAAGCTTATTCATTTTTAGCTATTTGCCGGAACCAGTAGTTCGGAAACCTGGCTTCAACATGCCAAAGGCATTGGGACTTTGATGGAACAACGAGGGCCTGCGGTGCACGCTGAGGGCTGGGATGCAGCCATGCTGCTGTCGTTCCGTGGCATTCTTGTATGTTCCTTAGTTCTCTTCAGCTATAGAAACAGAGCGAAGGATCAGAAACTTGCATTACCTCTTTGTCAAGTGACAAGGAGATCTAGCATGAAGGTCGGAGAATCTCTTTCGAGAATATCCAATCAGCAGTGCAGCGATCGCAATGCCTTCAATCACATCTCCCGTTTCGTCACCGGCAGGGTTACTCTGCATTGGGATGGCGCGATATGGCACATATCACCCATCCAGTCCAAGTGGATTTGGAATCCTGGTAACTTAAACCGAGTGGATCTTTCGTCCCTTCAACGGCTTTGACAATGTTACCCTGGCGGGGTTGCAACTAACACGATCCCTTGCCAGATCATAGGCGACTTCTTCTACCCCGGTGAGGAAGAATTATTCCTATCACGGCCGGAATGGAACAAGGTTATGTTTGACAGCGGCAGGCGCCTCATCTACGCTGCTGACACTCCGATTGGGCATATCCGCGTTGGTGATAACTTCCTTGCGAACCTGACGCAGCTTTCGCCTGTCCTACGCTGGGGCTATCTCGTCCGCGAAGCCAACAAAGCTGGCATCTCTGTTGAGCCCAGTAAAGTCTCCGCCTTGGCCCACATGGCTCTCGCAAATCATGCGAGATTCGCGCAATGGTACGACGATTTCAACGCTCTTGACTTTCCGCGGCCAGTCGAAACTTTGGTTACTGATCCAGCGACTTCGCTGTTCGAGACGGTGCTGGAACATCAATCCGGGGCGGCCGGATCGTTACTCATGGGATACTGGGCGAGTATGCTTATTCTTGAAGAAACATTAATTGAGTGTGGGACACCACGAGCTAATGCACATATATCCTCTCGATATTTCGTGGAGCAGATACTGCGCTCAATCGAGTCTGTCGCACAAGGCGCCATGGGCCCGTATCGAGTTGGGTTTGCTGTGCGTATTGTGTACGAGTTTGCCACTGGTGAGGAGCAGAGATGGATTATCCAGCTTCTAGATAACTTCGCAAAGGGCTATGCGGCTATTGACAAAAACACGTACCCCAAGCCGAAGGAAGACTTCGCTGAACCAGTTCGAAGAGTGGCTTGTTAGTGAGAATTGATGACAGCTCTTCAGAAATAGTTGATGATATTGGAAGTGTGCAATAACATGTACCTTTCCATATAGAGGAACTTATATATACTCTGTCTACTGTGAAGTTTTAGCTGAGTAACTGATACCTATTCTTTAGTGTATACTTAGGTGCACTGATTCTGTTCAGCGATGAAGATTTATTTCCGTTCTTGGGGCCTTGCGTTCCATACCAACTATTACCGATAATGCCGAAACTGTCATACCCATATGGCATTATTTCTGGAGAGTAATATCTGCTTGAGCCTGTCGACTCTAGAGTCTAGTTTAGGAAGACTCAAGTATTGTACTCTACATGTAAAGCTGTCCATAAATGGTTCAAGGTTTACCTCTAGCAGCACGAACGAAACTCATGAAGGAGCAAAGTCCTGGTGTCATAAATAGACCCACACTCTGTGTTAAATCAGGGAACATATATCTGAAGGGGAACTGACCAATCTCCGTTTCGTCACCACTCTACTGTCTCAACACTGATTCCAGGTATGCGCTATTAGGAGAGGTAACTCATGGGAAATTAGAGACAACGGATAAGCCCAAACTCTCTCTAAGTTGAACAAGCATAGGGTTGTGATATTAATATAGAGTTCAAGATACGGTGAGGTTGGCGAACAACTCGAGGAAAGGAAGGGTTGTCACCCCGAGTATCATTGAAAGCACGAAAAACACTCAGAACTATCTATATTGCACTAGACTCATTAGGGTACAATACGACAGAGTTTTTGCTTTATATATCACTATGGCTCCGTGCCCTGCTGATATGTAAGGGATTCATGGAAAGGGCTCCTGAGGATAGACCAGATACAGATACATCTGAGGTAAATACAGTTAAAGCAATTACTAAGTGGTCACTTAATATATATTTCTCTTTACTTAGAAAACCGGGGTTTCAGTTGAAAAACTATAGTTGACGGTTAAGTAGAATAAAGCATATTTCTCAACTTTGAACTTACCACAAGTCTTCTGTTTCTTTTCAGCGTCAATAACAAGAAACTTGTCATTTTCCAGGCACTTTGAATCTGCTCAAATGGTTACATTAGTCAAGACTTCCTCGGTTTTCGAATACGACAGTATCCAGGAGATGTCAAAACATATAAACATCCATATAAAGATCTGTCATGTTGCGCCATGGGACGTCGTTGAACGGGGGTGAGACATTTGCCATTAGTCTAAACCTACAGTCATTTGGCTCTGCTAGGCTTTCGACTCATCTATCGCTAAATGCAGTAAAACATCCTTCTATAAGAAGAGTTAAGTGCATGTAAAGAGAGACCCTGATTTTACAGCATAATACATAATGTCACACCCTCAAAGATCCTTGGGCCATACCTCTACACATAAGAGAGGCTTAGAAGCCCGGTGAGCTTTCCTGACACCGACAAAGATCAAATACGTGGGAAGGGAAGGCGAAGAGCAGCTGCAGAACTTAACTCCGAGATTGAGGGGATTCAAATGCTCCAAACCGCAGATACTTTCCGAGGGACCAAGCTCGTGCGAGCAAAAAATAAAAGACCGAGACCTCCACTCTTAGACCGGAGAACCCATTGGATATACCAACCACATGACGCTTTCGGTACAGTCGACATCTTTTCTTATCATTTGGCCGAGGATTCAAGTGGTGTTCGGACCAATTTCTATATCAATACGTGATAAGGAGTAATTATGGATATACGGAAAATACGAAGGAGCAAATAAACTTTGAGTCTTGAAGTTAGCGTCGAAATTCAATGCCCGAGATGATTGCCAAGAAGTGACCGGCACATTGTTGCCAAGACAGGTACTAGCCAAGAAGACAAAGAGTTCTTGGTAACGTTTGGTGAAAATTAAGCTACAGAGTAAGCATGTCAATTCTTAGTGTCTGTACGGCAGTTACGAAGCGAATGTGATGACTCCAAGGTCTAGTCTACATCATAGGTATAATGTTTAATTGTGGTGGACGGCATAGCCGTTGAATCAAACTCCAACGGTCTGCAGGGTCAACAAGGTCTGCCTTACTCGACGTTCCTGAAAAGAGTCACGGATGGTCCAAAATATGTCAAGAGGTTGAGATCAACCAGATAAAGCAAGGTCAGTCAGTCAGGTAACCTCACCGCTGGGACGTGCAGATGCAAACATGTTACCGTGGCTTTCAGCTCAAGGCCACAGCGTCATGGCGATGACAGTATTTCACTAAAAATAAGGGGAATTGGGGTGCTGTGGCTACATCAGGTCGACAGCTGGTCAGCGTCGGCCTTACCTTAGAGTTAAGACTTGGTCTGGTGGTTTTAGGTTCTGTCCTCTTAGCAGTGGAACATGCCGACGCAACGTTCCCCAACGCTATTCTTCGGTTAGGAGAGACAGACTTCGCATAGGTAGCTATTTTGAGAGTGGTTAGGTGTGACAGCGGCATATTTCGTAGAGTTGAACAAAAGCGAGTTCTTTTGGTAGAATTGAGGTTAGACGCAAGCCACCTTTCGACTGTCGCTAGAACCACGATAGATTGACATCAAGCCTTATGCAGATCTAAACTGGATTGAAGTCGACATTACTATAATAAGCATCTGACGTAGATCAATCATGAACTACTAATTGCAATCAACATACTAGACTCATTTCCGGAATTATCGCCAGGCAAGAAATACTTACATGAGTCTTAAACTCCAATTAACCAACAATCGTTCGGTATAGGCATCTCATGATATCTTCTCATGACATGACCAAGCCAAACTGAGGGTTACATTGGGCAAGGCTGAGAGAAGGAACGCCCAGCTTGAGTGTGACAGCCCCCCTCTCCCCGCTGTTGATCTTATCTCGAATGCAGGTTTACGCATCAGCGAATCACTTGAGAGGTAGACAATCTCGCATGCATGGGTTTGCTTCTAGCGACCTTCTAGAAATGGGGCCGCAGTGGAGAAGTGAGGTTCCTCGTGACCTTTGTTTTCCCACTTGGCAATGACAGATAACAATATATCCGTAGATTACAGGGTATCGGCGCGGATCCTCCTCGGAGGTCCCGGCGTTTGTGGGGCTGACCGGGGACCCGCAATGTCAGCTTTTCGGATCCGATTGTGCCGTGCCGTGCCGTTCTCGTAAATGGAATGCGGTTGACGGAGAGGGAAAGGGAAGTGAGGGGTGATGGTTACTGATGAACTTATCAACAACTGATGTTTGAGACTCTTCAGTATGGTCATGTCTGAGAATTGTAGTACAGTACTGTCTAACAAACTTTGTTGTTGACAGGTCTCCCAATTGATCATAATGTTATTATAGTACCTGTACCGCCTGAGACGAGTACTGACTTCATGTCAACTTGTGAGTGGCCGGCTCGTAGTAGATCACATAGCTTCCAGACATCTTCTATGGACAAAAAGGGCGAATCGAATCGCATCCCTATCCTTAGTTGGGGACCCCGCGTAAGCTCGTCGGATCTGCACTTCGTCATACCAAGAGCGGGCCAAGGCTGCCGGCTGACAATGCGCATAGTTTAGCGTCCTTTCATAGGGCTCTGCTACGTAGCAACAAGGGTTGGTGTTTGTCTTGGGGCCTGGGCCTGCGCTTAGCTTGGCTTGGCTTGGGGTACCCTTGGTGGGGATTACATTCACGGCAATGTGAATGGGGGACCACTCCTGCCTCTCTAAGTGACCCTTTACTTCAGCTCAGCTCACAAAGAGACTTTTATTTAAGGGTGCTCCTTCCCCCTTTGACCTTCAGTCTTGTTCTCGTCATCATCATCATCAGTCAAATAAACAAACAAATTATCTATTCCTTATTCACAGTCTTTGCAGCACATCACATCACAAAACAGACATTCCTTGACATCTTTTAGATTGCACCAGGAGTGCCTTGACCTGAACTGCCCCAAAAGCTATTGAACAAACGATACCCAACAAAGACTCTTATAATCAAACAGCGACTTCAATCTTCAAAATGGTTTTTGGATCCCGCAACTACAGAACCTCTGAGGAGGAAGAGCGTGGTCGCAGCCGTGAGCCAGTCCCGCTTATGGAAACCAAGGTGAGTCCCCATCAGTAATGCTCCAAGAACTTAAAACCCGGTCTGGACCATCGAGCTAACGGAAGCCTTCTTCAGCAACGTACCAACTCGTACGCCAGCGAACTCTCTACTTCTACTACCAAGTCTTCGGCTTCTTCCACAGCCAAAGCAACCCGCTCTTGGTTTAAGCCCGCACCACAACCAGCCAACGTCAACGTCCACACATACTGTGGAAGGCACTCGAGCCAGTTCCTATTTGGCGGCCCATCCCTGACGGATCTTGCTCGAGCCATGTTTAGCAAGGATTAATCCGGACATGAGCATGAGCATAAACGATAAACAAAGTCTGTAACAGCAACACCGAACATCAGCATGACCGCCTAATTACACCTCAAACGACCCCCCTTTTTTTCTTCTAATTACTCTGTATCACATTCACTCATCCACAAATTCAACGTCACTGGCTGGGACGGGACGAGGCACACTCTCATTGGCAAGCGTGGCGTCTTTTGTATGGTAAAAAGACATTTCAACCATCTATTTGAAAGAAGCCAACCAGACGCAATAGATACCCATTGGAGGGGGAGAGGAGGGTGATCAGTGGGAAGACTGTACCACGAGAGACGATTTTGTATGATTACATTCTGTGTAGCAGTATTCGTAACGAGTCCATGTTTAACCGATACATAAATATAAATAGATATTTTTTCACTTTGATTTATTTCTATAATTGGCTTGAATGACCCTCTGCTTATTATTACACGTGCGACACAATGCTTAATGCTTAACTTATAGCACTGGACGATATGAGATGAGATGATTGACGGTCGGTTTCGAAACGATGCTTGCATTACGCGTCCGTCTCCTGGCAAGGTGGTAGATGCCAAGGCTTGTGACAACCACGCCAATGCTTAGGGGCAAAGTGGGTTTGCCGAGTCATCCGCACGACGAGGAGACTAGATGTTAAAATAGGGTCCGGGAATAGAGGCATGCTGATCGTGGAATTTTTGGTGGGTTGGTTAGTAGGGGACATAGGGTAGGTTAGACGACCAACTGACATGGTTGTGTTATGATCCTTATTATACGCGGAAACGAATGATGTCGCTTGCTGAGTCTGCAGACTCTTGTATCATCTCCAATGTGACTATCTCGTAGTAGTAAATGAATACTGGCATGGGGATAGCATTAATGAATGGATATTCGTATTCTTGCCAGTTTCAATAAACATTAATTTTGTGATCGTTCTGTATAGTTCCCATGTTTTATAGTATGGTTAGCCCCAAGCCAGTTGAGTTTTGCTGAAAATATCAAGAGTCCTCTTCTATCAGATAGGTTGTGATATTAATGTCAGATCTTTGTGGTTGTAAATATGCGATATACCATTGATAACAAACAAACGGCTTCTGTCATTAGATCTAATCTTGTGAATTTCTGCCTGAAGGTCAAGGCAACAAGAATTAATCACTGCGTGATTCCCCGCTGATTAACCGGCTGTGGAGCTGCATGCTGTCGGTTGTCAACCCATCAGCCCTATGGAGCTTGAAGTTGACATCGAGCTTTGGTTCCCATGAGAACCCTGGATAGAGCTCGTGTAAGTCGATTTTCTTGAATGAAACAGGTGAAAATGAGAATAGGAATTGAATATGCAAAGTGGCTCGAGACGCGTTGATACGTGGAAGAAACGAATCTGAAGGCAAAAGTCAATTCAATCGATGTAAAAAAGAGTCAGAAAACGATATAACAAGTCATGTCAAGTATCTATCGTTTTAATGGTAATTCATGTCAAAACTGAAACGGCTTTGCATCTTGATTAAATCTCATGGAGTTTCTGGTAGTTAACCAATCACAGCTCAGGGCGCTTGGACCCACTCGTGTTTTCACTGCGGGTTGGGTTTGGCGCGACCTCAAGGACTTCAGACAATGAACGAACGCGCAACTACTTCATCAAACATCCTTCTCCTTTTTTGACCGCGTTTGTGTCTTTTTCATCGCCGACATCAACCAAACGCACTTATAAACAGTGCATTGTTTGGTTGTTTGGGTGAATACCACATCTTTCGCTTTTGCGCCGCCGATCCTGAGCGCGCTGTAAGCCACAGCTTTGAGTGCCTTCACGACGCCCATGCACATGCATGCTTTAACGTGATATCGTACAAGACGCCCATGTAAACGGTGAGTTTGTACCGAAAACTAATTGATGCAAACAAAACAATATCATTAATCCTATTGCAACATTTGCGCCTATGGTTCCGACCCTTGATCGTGCGAAGCATCCCTTTCTGACATCCCTTTTGTTCCTAGAACCGCAAAGCTCGATTACATCCGTCTTTTATCTCGAACCACGACGATCCGCACCTATCCGATCAGACGACCATGGTCAGCAAGCGGAAGAGAGTCCTCGAGGACTTTGACCCTAACAAATCAGACCCCGAAGACGAAAACTTCGACCCCACGGAAGCTGGCCCACCCCGAAAGACCAACAAGAAGAGCGCTCGTTCTCGTAGTGGAAGACCCGGTCGTCGACGTAAAAATGGATACGGTGGATCGGACATCGACGACGACGAGGATGAAGTCTCTGATAGTAATGAGGATGACTTCTTCGACGACGATGAAGAAGATGAGGACGACGATGCAGCACCCGTGAACGCAGCTGGTCGTCGTGCCAGGAAGGCTGCAACCCAGCACAACACCTACTACGAAAGCAGTCCCGATCCCGAGGAAGAAGCATCAGCTACTGGGGATGACTCCGACAATGCTGATAACGACGATGTCAAGGCCGACGTAGACGTAGCCGTCAAAGAGGATGACGCTGAGGGCGAGCCTGTTGAGGAGCCCGTCAGGTCAACTCGATCCCGAGTCGTCAAACTGAAACTCAGCAACAACAAATTACCCGCGCCCCGTAGGACGACCCGGGCTCACACAGAAGAAGCTGAGGAATTCTACGAGCTTTCCAATTCTGGAAAACACGCTGTTCCGTCACGAGACTCACGGAGTAGGAGTCCTGAGACATTCGCGCGAAACACAAGAGCCACGCGTGGTTTCAAGGGCGTAAAGAACGCTCCAGAGACTATTCAGGAGGCTACGCAGGAGAGTAGCTTTAAGGAAGTTAGAGAAGCCGACCAGCCGGATGAGTTGTCTCACGACCCCGAAGAAATTACAAAGCAAGAGGTTGTCGACCAAGACATGCAAGACGCTGGTGATCAAGATGCACCCGGCGAAGACGCTCCTGTGCAGACGGTAGAAGAGGATGACGACGAGGACGATGTTCCTATTACGCGCAGGACTCGCGGGACTCGCGCCAACGCTTCCGCCCAACCAGAAGAAGCCGAACCTGATGCTGGTCCCAGGAAGTCTCGACGCTTGACACGCAAATCCAGCAAGAAATCTCAAGAAGTTAGCAGCGACTTTGAGCCTGGCGACGAATCCGATGATGCAGAGGCTTCCGACGTAGAGAAGCCTCCCCCACAAGATGCCGATGATGTTGATAGCCCAGTTCCTCGAGGCCGACGCTCTCGGCCTGCCAGATCCCGCCGCGGCGGAGATTCTGGCGATGAAGAACCCGATTTTGACTTGGATGAATTGAACGAAGAGGCTCGAGAACTTAGGCAGGACTCGCGCTCTCGTCGTCGTCGTCCAAGGAAAGAGTCACCTATTATCTACCAAGAAAACACTCGACGAGCAAGAACACGCGTCAACTACTACATGCCGCCTCTCACCTCAGCTAACATTGAGGAAGAAGAAGCCGAGGCGCCAACGGCGCAACCGCGCGCGCGACGGGGACGAGGGGGTGCCAGCCAAGGCTGGGAGCGCAGCCTTAACACTACATTTGGACCCTTCGGAGGAGGCGGCGGCGCCGGTGCCCTTCTTAATGGGCCTTGGGGCACTGGTGCTGCTGGCGGAGTTGATTCAGACAGCAGCGACGATGAGATGGTGCATCGCTCTAGCATAGCTGGTAATATCGGCATGACTCCGACGTCCGCTGCCGCCCCTGGTGGTTTGCTTCCTGGTGCTCCCGGTATGAACCTCGATGGCGCTGGCGCAGCACCCAACGTTGGCAAAATTAAGGATCGCAAGGCTCTTGCAGATGCTGACCCCTTGGGCGTTGACTTGAATGTCGATTTCAGCAAGGTTGGTGGTCTGCAGGGACATATCGATCAGTTGAAGGAAATGGTACAGCTGCCCTTGCTCTACCCCGAGCTTTTCACTCGATTCCATGTTACTCCACCACGTGGTGTCCTGTTCCATGGTCCACCTGGAACTGGTAAAACGTTGCTTGCTCGAGCTTTGGCCAACTCTGTTGGTACTGGCGGCCGAAAGATCTCATTCTATATGCGAAAGGGTGCCGATGCTCTGAGCAAGTGGGTAGGTGAAGCCGAGAAACAGCTTCGCTTGTTGTTTGAAGAGGCGCGGAGAACTCAACCAAGTATTATCTTTTTCGACGAGATCGACGGTCTCGCACCGGTTCGATCTAGTAAGCAGGAACAGATTCATGCTTCCATCGTCTCCACGCTCTTGGCTTTGATGGATGGTATGGATGGTCGTGGCCAGGTTATTGTTATCGGTGCCACCAATCGACCAGACAATATTGATCCTGCGCTTCGTCGACCCGGTCGATTTGACCGCGAGTTCTACTTCCCTCTACCTGATATTGAGGGACGTAAATCTATCCTCAATATTCACACTGCAGATTGGGGACTTTCGGACCAGTTTAAGGATTCCTTGGCTGAGAATACAAAAGGCTACGGTGGTGCTGACCTGCGGGCTCTTTGCACAGAAGCCGCCCTTAACGCTATCCAACGAACGTATCCTCAGATCTACGCCTCCAAGGAGAAGCTGATCGTTGATCCTGAAAAGATTGGTGTTCACGCAACCGACTTCATGTTGTCTATCAAGAAACTCATCCCTTCGTCAGAGAGATCAGCAACATCTGGTGCTAAGCCTCTGCCTAAGTCGATAGAACCTCTACTTCGGGACCAATTAGCAGCTGCCAAGTCAGCTCTGGATAACCTCTTACCTCGTAAGAAGAAGCTGACAGCTCTTCAAGAAGCCATGTACGAGCAGTTCGATGATGATGACCATGGCTTTGGTAGAGAGGCTATGCAACAAGAGTTCGAACGTTCCAGAGTGTTCCGCCCCCGATTTCTCATCTACGGCCAGAGTGGAATGGGTCAGAGTTACCTCTCATCTGCTATTCTTCATTATTTCGAGGGTGTTCATGTCCAGAACTTTGACCTCCCTAGCATCCTGACTGACGGAAGGGTAAGTTTAGTCCCTTCGTGAAAGCTACTTTATACTGACATATACTAGGCTATGGAGCAGGTTATTGTCGGTCTATTCACAGAAGTCAGACGTCACAAGCCTAGTGTTATCTACATCCCCAACATCGAGGCTTGGTATGCGGCACTGCACAATACTCTTGCTCTTACCACTTTCAAGACTATGCTGCGATCCATTGCTCCTACCGATCCAGTTCTTGTCTTGGCTACGGCAGAGGGCGATAGAGATGACCTTCCTGGTGAACTTATCCGCGACTTTTTCGGATTCTCTTTGAAGAATCAAATGCGAATCAACAACCCCAGCAAGGTGAGTGATGTTTGCTTCGCGATTGATGCCACCTGCTAATTTATGTAGGAATGCCGCATGGAATACTTCAGCACCACACTGCAGTATGCTAAAAAGAAGCCGCGCGAGTTCCCCGATCCCGAGAATCGCAAGAAGAGGGTTCTCGAGGAGCTTCCTGTTGCTCCTCCGGTTGAGCCTGCTCCTCCTACCAAGGCGGATATGAAGGCTGCGCAGAAGAAGGACCACCAACTGCTCAACGCTCTCAAGATCCAGCTTCAGCCGATTATGGACCAGATCAACAGAAAGTACAAGAAATTCAGGCAGCCTGTCATCCCCCCTGCGCAGATCGACTACCTCTTCGCGGAGTCGGAGCCCAACTTCGTACGTCCGGACATCGAAGCTGGTCAACTTCGACCATATGAGATCGTCAAGGACAAGTACGATAATGATGTCCTTCGAGACACCGCGACTGGCAAGTGTTATTATAACCTCGAGACTACTACTATCGAGGAGCGCTTGTCGAACGGTTTCTACGCCCGACCGAAGGACTTCCTGTTTGACATCAAAGCTCTTGCAAAGGATGCCAAAAACATTGGAGATAAAGAACGAACTCTCAAGGCCAATGAACTTCTCAGCAATGTCGAGGTTGATGTCGCTAGTATTGAGAATCAAACTTCTCAAGTTGATTGGGAAGGGCTATATCGACGTCAAATCCAACGGGCCAAGGATGCCACTGAGAAGGAGCGAAAGCGAAAAGCGATGCAGTCACTCGTGGATCGTGTCCAGTCTGACTTGGGCGGCAATGATAGCGACTCTCAGGGACCTGTTACCCTCGGCGTGGCTGTTCCAGGATCGAGAACAACTGCAAGGTTCCAAGTTAGAAGCCCGCTTTCGAACGGTCACGGTACCTCAGGCCAAGATTTGCAGCTTCTGAGCAACGGTGTCAACAACACGATCGGAGAGGACACTATGATGAGCGGCGTCGACAACGATACGCAGGCGCTTTCTGAGATGGGACCGCCGCCAAAGTCTCACGACCAATATACGGGAATGACACAGATCTCACAGAAATCCGTGGTGACAACATTGCCACCGGGAGTTTCACCTTCAGCTGTTATCAACGAGGCCTCAACAACCAAAACCTCGGACCCTTCCACCCATCGCTCATCAGACTTCAGTCAAATGACCAACGGGGCTCACGCCGAGAACCGAGGCGTGGAGGACGACAGCCAGGTCGATATTCCAGACACGTTAATCATAGCTGGGCACAACACTTCTGGAGAAGACTCGTGGCTGCACTCTCAGGCTCAGGCTGCCGCTGCAGGGGGAACACACATGCAGGTCTCTAATATTTCCGACAGTCCCTCTTCGGCCCGAACATCACTGGGCTTCAAGGCTCAAAGTGTGGGCGGTATGGCGAGCATACTGAACGACCATATTTCTGATGAGCAATCTGCACGCAACTCGGGCTCGTCAACCTCGGCTTCCCAGCCTCTGACACTAGGCGAAGTGGAAGGAATCTTGAGCAATCTTACAGAGGCGACCAGCGGTTGTACCATCGAGCAGCTCGAACAGATCAACCGTGAGCTCATGGACGAGATTTGGCGCACAAGAAATGAGTGGAACCGCAGCAGAGTCATGGACCAAGTAATGGCAGTGTTCAACAGGACGATGGAGGAGATCGAATCGATCCAAGGGATTGCACCAGCCAGCCAGGCCCGCGACTATTAGTGCTGGACGACGGACGAATTCCCAAGTGAGCATTGCCTTATCAAGTAAATGTCAAGGGACGGAATAGGAAGGATGATTCAAAGAGTTGGGTGTACGTTTATAATCATGTCCAGGAGTTTTTGGGGAACGCGGCTTTGCCAAGGAGGTATTAGACGTGTCTGTTTTAGAGGATATTATTCATGGCTATGCAGGTTGATTACCACACACTATTAGCTACCTGTACAATGTTTTTATTTTCCTACATATATCAAAACATAGCGATTATTATCAACTTTACAGTTTGGATCTATCCTTTGAGTTGTCGTACTTCTTTCCCTCGTCTGCCTGCTCTGCTACTGTCAAGTCTGGAAGAACTTTAGGCATGATCCTCCGTGGTGCAGTGCCTGGTATGACATTGTACTTGGAGAAGTCTGTCACGCCTGCGTGCTCACGTAGGAAGTCTTCATCTAGTAGCAATTCACCGTTGACCACAGAAGCTGGGGCTTTAAGAATGGTGAGGATAGCGTCGGAGAAGATAGTTGCTTTTCGTAGGTCATTGGCTTCTTCTGGGTTCTTGCGTGTGAACTGTTCTGTAGCAGCAGACTCAATAGCCTATCTTATGTTAGTTTTCTACTCGGCCTCTAGAGAGTGCTGTCAAACGTACAACAGCTGGCCATATAGAAGTAATAGCCATATCATTCTTCCCCTCACGCTCAAAGTCCATTGCAAGGCCTTTTGTAAGGACACTCATACCAACTTTGCCCATTGCATAAGCCGTTTTACCACGGAAGAAACGGCTGTAGATTGGTGGACTGACAACTACGACGCGACCTGTGGAGGGAAGATGAGGTAGAGTAGCTTGGATGGTTGCATATAGTCCTTCTGGGTTAACGCGCTGCATGAGTTGGAATCGTTTGAGGGGCGTTGATGATACGGGAGCCCAGAATATGGCACCTGAGTTGTAGACGAGAACATCTAGACGGCCATAGGTCTGAGAGCATTGTGTTAGTGATGTGTTTGAACATAGAAGCCAAGTAGGTAAATGGATGGACTTGCAGAAATGGTTTGTGATATCAAAGAGTCTATACTCTCAGGATAGCGAACATCTACTTGAATAGCCGTGGCATCACCTCCTGCTAAAGTGATTTCATGAGCGACAGTCGTGATCGTCGAGGCAGATGAATTCGGATTTGGCGGAAAAGGCGATGGGAGATTTGAAGGGTCACTGGTAGTTTTTGCAGCGACAACGACTTGAATCACTTTGTTAGTATGGATCAATAAGATATAGGAGATGTTTGTATTTAGTTGCACGTACCGGCGTAGCCGTTAAAGGCGAGGTCTATGGCGACTTGGCGACCGATGCCTCTGGATGCGCCAACAATCAAGGCGACAGGTTTTCCAGATGCCATATTGATGGACAGTTCTACGTTGACTTATCTGTTTGGGCAATGATATATGTGGTTGCTTGGAATATATCATAGATCCCATCTCCAAGGGCTAGGGGATGGTAGAGAACTCAAGACGTAAGCTAAGGGTACAAAGAACAAATGCCACAAGAGCTTTTCTAAGCCAGCCTAGAGTTCCCAAGCAATTCTGTCTCTCAGACTATTAGAATCAAGTCTTTTGCTAACTATCCTGAACAAGGGTGGTCAAGTTGGAGAATCCGGGGGTGGATTAGATTAGCCTCGGCAACCCCACATTACTTACAATAACATGGGGGGACCGAGACCGGGTCAGTCGTCATGACTTGTACATATAAATATTTACCGATCATTCTATAATTATCATCTTGTCAAAAACAGAAGGGAATAAACAGTTTCGACAATGGGCGGGCGTATCGATTGCTATCTAGACATTGGTGAGTTATCAAGTATCTTTATTTCATGGACGGAACTGACAATCTCAAGTGTCTTTCTACAGCTATGTCGGCTTCATAGAGCTACGACGTAGCATTAGCAAACTAGCTGCTCATGGAGTTCAAGTCAAGTAGGTTCAAAGACATTCAAGATTCGCTGATCCATACTGAACTATCAACAGTTTCATTCCTGTCTTTCTGGGCGGCATCATGAACGAATCAGGTATACTCCACCCAAACATTAACAAAACTATATCATCTCACAATCTACCAGGAAACAAACCCCCATGGGTTCTCCCTGCAAAACAAAAGTACCTCGCCTTGGATACTCGTCGTTCTGCAGACCGACTCGCAGCTCCGTACAAAGGCTCACCACCCAACCTCCTCGCCGTCGCAAAGACCCTCTCTCCCCTCCGTGCGCTGCACTTCATCAAGGACAACTACCCGGAGGATACATTCCTCGCCGCTATTCGATTTCTGTTTCATAAGATCTGGCTACCTCCTCACGTCAACCTCGCCGAGGACGCGAATCTTATCTCAGCGCTCAAGGAAGCGACCGATGAGCTCGACGGGGGAAGTGGTAAGAAGTTGTTCTCTGATGAGGATATTGAGAAAATCATGAAGGGTCGCGAGAGTATGAAGGAGACGGTTAAAGAATTAACTGGTAAAGCGTTGAAGACAGGTGCTTTCGGAGCGCCCTGGTTGATTGTGACGAATGATGAGGGCAACTCGGAGGCTTTCTTTGGAAGTGACAGGTGAGGCAATCCTTTTGCAGCGTGGCCGAAGACTTTTATTAACGGACTATACAGATTCAATCATATTTATAGGTTCTTGGGAGTTCCTTTCCAGGATGTCCAGATTTTGCCACCTTCCAAGTTGTAACTGAAGGCGTAATGCGAGATTCTGGGTAAACTTTAGAGAATGTTTGCAAGTATTGAGATCAAAGGGAAAAGGATGTCGAAATATTAATAGATAGTATCTATGTACCATGTATGACTTTTGTTGTCGATATTGTGTCTCATAAGTAGCTCAAACATCGAACCGTCACACAAACCCACCCACTCACTCACTCACTGAAGACCGTGCAAGTAGAACCTCACTTGTTAAACTCCCCCCTCTCATCTCTCATCTCTATCACAACCACATTCAAAAATGCAGTCTCTCGAACTCACTCTCATAGTCGCCGCAACTCGTAACATGGGCATCGGTGCCCATGGGGGAATGCCATGGCAAGGCTTGCGCAAAGAAATGAAATACTTTGCGCGGGTGACGACTAGACTACCACCACAGGTAACAATTATTGCCCTTTACCAACATGTGTCATAGATAATCGAGAAATATTCATGGATTCAATAAAAAGAAGGAGAAAAAGAAAACTGTACTGACAAGCTTCCAGGCCCCCTCATCATCTCTCAACGCAGTCATAATGGGCCGCAAAACCTGGGACTCAATCCCCACCAAATTCCGCCCTCTAAAAGACCGTCTCAACATCGTCATAAGCCGCTCCGCGCCCTCACAACTCCCCGAGACCGTCGAGCCATCCGAGCCCGTCAGAGTCCAATCCCTCGAACTCGCGCTGCAGTATGCTCGTGCTAGTAACATCAGCCGCGTCTTTGTCATCGGCGGTGCGCAAATCTACGACGCTGCGCTCAAATTGCCCGAGGCACGACGAATTCTGCTCACGAGCATTGAGCGGGATTTTGACTGCGATACTTTCTTCTCTGTGGATTTGAAGGATGGTAAGTGGCAGAGGAAGTCGAGGGACGAGTTGCAGGAGTGGACGGGTGAGGAGGTTGAGGAGGATGGTCAAGAGGAGGCGGGGATAAAGTATGAGTTTCAAATGTGGGAGAAGCTTGGCTAGATGAGCAGATAGACTTGGTGAATTTATTTCGTGAGACGGGATATCATCATTGGAATTATTCATAAATACAGCAGTCATGCCTAAGAAGATACATCCATCCAACCCAGCCTTCTTCCCAATGTCCTAATCATACAGCCGGACCCGCTCTATTCTTTTTTTTTGTTCAAGTAACACATACATACAGCTGATAATACACATCATCCCACTCATAATCTAGTTCGTTGACACCTTAGCTGCTCCTGTTGGTACAGCCTCGGCCTCCTTCACAGGCTCTGCCGCAGGAACACTATCCTCCTGCTGCCCACCCAACTGCTTCTCCAATCTCGTCCAGAACACATCCACGGGCTTCGCCATGATTTCTGGTAATTGCGCAGGCAAGTTATTGTCTGAGACAGCCTCAAACTGCAGCAGTGTCGATCGCATCCATCCCACAATGGCAAGCAGAGCTCTAGGGTCCGCATCAGGTGAACCCTTGAACAGGTTTCGCCAGATGGCGCTCGCCAACATCGCATCGCCCTTGATGAGACCCTCATCGTACGCCAGGAGAAGACCGCGCCACTGGACAAAAATGTCCTTGAGGTATCGCTGTCGCAGGGCGCTAGATGTGATGTGGTGGTCGATGTGCATCTTCTTCTCGCACTCGAAGAAGAAGTGGTCTGTGAGCTGGTGCTGCCAATTGTGGAATCCCTCGCGGTCGAAGCAGCGTATTCGGGTGTTGATCAGGTAGAGGTGTAGCATAGTGACGTGGGACCAGGTGCTGAAGGTGGGAGGAAGATTGAAGACTGTTACAAGTACGGGGTTAGCAATTTTGGATGATATTTTTTTAGTTAGAAATTGCTAGGCCAGAACATACCATGATGCCAAGGACTCTCAGGGTTTAGAGAGTGTCCGACCTCCTCACCATCCTCTGCAAGCTTCACATGATCCTCCTTGCGCTCCTTCTCAGTAATATGGTAATCAGCCGCCTTGGAAGAAGCCTTGAACAACTGCTCCGTAGCACCCAACACACGATAGGGCTCAGCCATGGACTTTCCAATACCCTGGAGAAGGCTCCTGGAGGTCGAATTGGTGAAGTTCCGTCGAGAAATCATAGTCGCTGCGGGCGGCAAAAAGTTTCTTGTCATGGGTGCAGCGGCTCGTGATGCGCCGGCTCGCATTGCGGCCCGGAGGACGGACCGGGCCTGGGTTCTACAGGATTCACATGCCATTCTGTGGTTTGTTTTACTTGCGGGTTTCGTTTCGGAGGGAGAATTGACTTGAGAAAGCCTGGGAAAAGGCACAAAAGGAAGCTGTTGGAAGTCTTCACGTCATGCACCAGGTCATGACGAAGTGATCTTTTTGATAGTATAGAAATTATTTGACTTCTGATAGGTTCGCGGGTATATATCGGCAGTGGGGAGAGGACCCTTGGTGCGAAGGGCACTGTGTAGGATACGATAACTTCACATGAGCGACAGTTTAATATAATGAACGACAAGTAAAAGTACAAATATTTTACATTCGAATATTATCTCATGAGTATTTGGAAAATACCAATGAGCTATTCGTGCCACCAAATCCAAAACTGTTGGATACAGCGACACCAACATATCTTTCCTGTGCCTCATTCGGTACAAAGTTAAAGGCAGCACCAACGTCTGGCTTTTGCAGATTCAACGTCGCAGGCACAATACCCTAGAAATTGTTAGTAATTGTAGATACTCTTTCACAAAGTTCACTTACCTGGTCAATGGCTAGAACAGAGAACATAGCCTCAATGGCTCCAGCAGCACCTAGCAAATGTCCAACTGCTCCTTTGGTGCTGCTCACTGTAATATCTGATTCTTTTTGATGACCTTCTTCGCTCAGCATGAGACGCTTGATGGCTGATGTCTCTGCTGCATCTCCAACACTGGTCGCTGTCGCATGTGCGTTAATATAATCAACCTGTGAAGGCTTAACCCCGGCATTCCTTAAAGCCTTCTTCATTGCAAGAAATGCGCCATGGCCATCCTCTCGCGGCGCTGTCATGTGGTGGGCGTCACCGCTGCAACCATAACCTTTGATCTCGGCGTAAATGCGAGCTCCTCGCGCTTTGGCGTGCTCCAGCTCTTCAAGGACCAGCACGGCAGCACCTTCAGAAACGACAAATCCGTTGCGATCGGCGTCGAATGGACGACAGCTTGCGGTAGGATTGTCGTTGTATGCTGTTGATAGAGATCTTGCCCTACCGAAGCCTGCAAAAGTCAAGGGGTGAATGCACGATTCTGAGCCTCCTGCGATCATGACATCGGCATCTCCCATGGTAATGAAACGTGATGCATCTCCAATTGAGTGTGCGCCAGTTGTGCAGGCTGTAGTTGCTGCGTGGTTGGGACCCTGGAAGCCGTATTTCATGGCTATGTGACCAGCAGCCATGTTGATCAAAATCTTGGGTACAAATAGCGGCGATACCTTCTTATAACCCTGACACATATTTAGCACTGGTTCAGAGTTTCTTGACATGAAATCTTACATCTTTATGGTGCACTAAGCTGGTGTCATAAATGTCATCCAGGTTCCCAATACCACTCCCTAGACATACACCAGTAGTCTCCTGTTGCTCTTCACTCTTCGGTTCCCATCCTGCATCTTTAAGAGCCATGTCGCTAGCAGCGATGGCATATTGAGTAAACCTGGACATTCGTCTTTGCTCATTTGCACTGAGCCAGTCTGATGCCCTCCATCGTCCTTCTCCCTCGCCGCTGGGTACTAAGCCAGAGACTTTGCTCGTCAACTCTTTCCATCGTGCTTGAGGTTCTAAGTCTGCGACACTGACGATTCCGCATTCGCCATTGAGAAGACGGGTCCAGGTTCGTTTTACGCCTACTCCCAAGGGCGTGATGGCTCCGAGGCCAGTCACTACTACCCGGCGCATTATATTCCCATAACGAGGAGAGAGGGAAAATCGAGATTCAGTTGGTTAACCTTGAGAATAAAGCCTTTTGATATAAATATAAATAGTTTAAGAGACTAGAAGGTACGAAGTAAAAGTGATGTTGAACATGGGTCAAGAATCTCCACTTCTGGTCTAGCGCGGGATGGATCTTGAGACGGTTTACGGATACCTACAGGGGGGTAGGTACGGTACCTTCCCTCCCTAGCTCGCTCCTTCGATGTATTCTCACGATAAGCCTTCTACGATATTCTAAGCAATCTCCCAATCTTTTGTTAATATTCAGAATATTTCCTATGCTTAAACTCTATGGCTCTAGCAAACATAATATAAATCCCGTATTCATCATTCATTTACAGGGATGTTAGCGACTCCGGGTTTGAATAGACGCCACCAGACTACAAAGGACACGAAACGTCTCTCATACACCAACGTCCATTTTATATCTCCTCTCATTTTTCTAGTATCCTGCATAGCTTCGAATGATATTATAAGCTCTCATCTGCAGCCAAAACTCTCTTTTCGCGTCAATCCTTGCGTCAGGCCCGGTGCCAACTATTATTCTGTCGAGCTGAAGCTGTACACAGCTCAGACGTGTACTACCATATCAAACGCGATACAATCTTTCAATCTACGGAGTATCTTTGGACCCAAGGGTCTGTAGAACGAGGACGGAGAGATAAACTACCCTTGGTCGCGATCGGGTGATCTATAGAACCGTTCGATCTGGACTACAACCAACAATATCCAAATAAGGCAAGCAAGTTTCCAATGCCCAAGGACCGGAAACCGGGGTCGGTGTTACCAGCCGAATCCATCGGCCAAAGCATAGCAGGTCCTAGTGGACGCCTTTCAACATCATTAGAAGCAGAGGACTCGTCCTCCGAAAATCTCAAACATCGTCTCCATGAGTGGGCAGCCACTGGAGCACGCAACGACGCCGAAGATGATCAAGGCGAAGAATATGAGCTTCTCATGGATCCAAATCTTCCTCGGGAGTATGAGACAAGACGGAAGAACTCGGGAGACTCTGGTGATGAGACGGCTTTGATCAAGGACGGCGATGAAGAAGACGAGGATGAAGAGGACGAGAACTCACCATATCCTGAAGTTAGAGCTGCGGTGCGCAACTTTGATGAGGATCTTCCGTGCAACACTGTACGAGCATGGACTATAGGAATGCTCCTAGTCGTCCTGGGTGCTTCTATGAACACTCTGTTCTCCCTTCGACAACCGTCCATCAGCATTGGTCCTCTTATCGCCCAAATCGTTGCGTGGCCGATGGGTCACGGCTGGGCCAAGTTTATGCCAGAACGGGAGTTCACCACTTTTGGCGTAACATGGACTCTCAACCCTGGGCCCTTCAACGTCAAAGAACATGCCATCATCGTCGTAATGGCCAGTGTCTCGTTCTCAGTGGCATATGCTACGGATATTATCCTGGCACAAGTCATCTTCTACAAGCAGGACTTTGGCATCATATTCCAGCTTCTGTTGACTATATCGACCCAATCGGTAGGCTATGGTATTGCAGGCATGCTGCGCAAGTTTCTAGGTAAGTCTCCTTGATATCTGGTTGCAATTCTTTTACTTATTGCCCAAGTGTATCCTGCATCCATGATCTGGCCCGAGAATCTAGCTGGTGTCACTCTCATGAATGCTATGTATGAGAGAAACGATGCTCCGGACCACAGCATTATAGGAGGCGCAATGCACCGTTATAAATGGTTCGCCATTGTGACCGCATGCTCTTTTGTCTACTACTTTATCCCGGGTTTCCTGGCCCAGTTCCTGAGTATCTTCGCCGTCGCTACATGGATGGCCCCTCAGAACCCCGTTGTCAACCAGCTGTTCGGAGGTCAGACAGGTTTGTCTCTTCTTCCAATCACTTTTGATTGGACGCAGATTGCAGGATACGTTGGATCGCCGCTCATTCCACCGTGGTATGTACAGTAGGCACTTGACTCCTTAACCACAGTATTAACCACGAGCAGGCATGCCATCGCCAACACTCTCATCGGTGTCGTTGTTTTCTTTGTCATAGGATCATCTTTCCTTCACTACGGAGGAGCGTGGTATGGCGAGTACTTGCCAATGAGTGACTCTGGTACATATGATAATACTGGAGCGCGCTACAACACCACACGAATTCTCACAAAAGACTTTACACTAAATGAAGAAGAGTACAAAAACTACTCGCCCCTTTTCATCAGGTATGATAAACCTTCAACATACCACTGACCTGAGCTGACGAGTCAAGTACAACTTTCGCAATCTCTTACGGCCTTTCCTTTGCTGCCATATCCTCACTCGTTGTGCACACGTATCTGCACAATGGAAAGCAGATCTGGCAGCAATGGAGGAATAGTACCAATGAGAAGCCTGACGTTCACATGAAACTCATGAGAAAGTACAAGGAAGCGCCCACTTGGTGGTACATGTCTCTCTTTGCTATTGTGAGTTTCCATTCCTGGGCACTTTTGCGTACACTTGACTGATGGTAATTCAGATGCTGTTGACTGGCTTCTACACGGTACTTGGTTATCCTACAAATCTCTCCTGGTGGGCCTTTCTGCTTGCTATTGCAATCTCTTTCGGATTTGCTCTTCCCATAGGCATTATTCAAGCCGTTACAAATACTCAGATTGGCTTGAACGTACTGACGGAATTCATCTATGGATACATCCAACCTGGTCGACCTCTGGCTCTAATGATGTGAGTGTTCACCTCTCTCGGTCCCATGCGCCCGTCGAGCTCGCGCTGACTTTGGCTAGTTTCAAAACATATGGTTACATCACAATGTAAGTCTCAAGTTCCCACCCTTCAAGTCTCCGAGACCTAACTAACGTTCACACCCTGTAGGGCGCAGTCTCTTCGCTTTGTCTCGGATCTCAAGTTTGGACACTACATGAAGATCCCTCCTCGTACCATGTTCCTGTCTCAAGTTGTTGCCACAACATTCTCGTGCTTTATTCAGATCGTCGTTCTGAACTTGTCTCTGAATAATATCCCCGATGTCTGTGAGCATCACCAGGTCGATCACTTTACATGTCCTGGTGGTCGCGTCTTCTTCGCGGGTAAGTTTAATGCCGAAGCTAAAATGTTTCTGATCTAATGCATGAGTTGCAGCCTCCATTATCTGGGGCCTCCTGGGCCCTGCTCGCATGTTCTCCCCCGGCCAAGTTTATTCTGGCCTCTTCGTCTTCTTCATCATTGGTGCCGTCACTCCTGTGGTCATCTACTTCCTGGCTAAGCGCAGACCCAAATCTCCAGTGCGGTTCCTTATGGCACCACTCATCTTTGGAGGAGCAGGGGCTATGCCGCCTGCGACACCCCTCAATTATCTTTCGTGGGGCGCTGTCGGCTTCGTCTTTCAGTTCTGGGTCAAGAAGCGCCACTTCAGATGGTGGTCGAGACTCAACTTCCTTACTTCGTCGGCGCTCGATCTCGGACTCGCCCTTGCGACATTGTTCATCTTCTTTGCGTTCACGCTGCATGGTATAGATCCGCCAAGCTGGTGGGGAAACAACATTGTTTCCTCGACTATGGATGTCCAGGGTACTGCGATACAGGCCCATATAGCTGAGGGAGAGCGGTTCGGGCCTAAGAGTTGGTGATGGTGGGGTGCTCGGTGTGCATATCAAGGTTGAGTTATTGCATCGTAGATCATGTAGAGTACGACATTGAAGCCTTTGTTGATGTTTGTTGGTGGCTGATGCATCTGCAGAAAGTTATCGGATATCAGTTTTCAATTAGAGACACCTTTGCTCCTCAATAGCTGAACTCATGTAAACACGGCGAATGAAACCAGTCAGACTCAATGTGGCGCCGGCCATGCAGTTGGATAATAAGCTCGCCGCCCGCAACTTTGCGACCGCCTATGACCAGTGCAGTACAATACGTGCAGTGATAAAACCTTCGTTATACAATAAGTCTGTAACTCTTGGCGTTGTTCTTTTAGCCTCACTATGACAACTACCGCCATCTTGCATATCTTGCGGCCTAGGGCTTGTACAAGGGATAGGATCCACGTGCCCGGAACCAAGATCAGCTCTCGTGTTTTCTCTTCACGTTGCGTTGCATCGAGTTGCATTGGATGAGCCTTACGAGCAGGGTCGAACAAACATGCATGCGTGACCACGCAAGCATAACCTTTCCGGTCCATAGTAGCGATTGAGCAGTAATTCGGCTGTTGAAAAGTACGATGTATCACGAAAGATTTCTCATGCGGCATGCAACTTAGCTTGCATCTATGCCTCCTTATGTCCTGAAAAGCGAGGTGTTCGTTAAATGAGTGTCTTTAACCTTGTACCTAGAGCTTAATTAAGCCTGTGGCTACCAGCCTCTATCAAGACCTCGCATGTAAGTAGATTATACTGGACTAGCTTGTAACTATTCGACATTTGATCCGCATGATAAACCAAGTAAACTCTTGAATGAGTAGTAAACAGATTCATGGGTACAGGAAAGGATCCTGTCGGGCTCAGCACAATTATACAGCGATACAGCACATACAAGTCATTCGTGAGTCGTAATTATGGCTGTGTGGCCAAAACGTGAAGCATCGCTCATCGTATTATCTAAAAATATTCCGCACCCTGCATTCATGATCAAAACAAAATCATAGCTGAACAGAAACACGATCCTCTTTGGAAATCGTCCGTTTTCGAAAACGGTCATGTCGGGCATAATATAAGAAAGTGCAAATTAGGGATCGTATAAAAGTTTGAAGACAAAGTTCCCTAGTGGCAGAACTTCTAGCCATCCGACTCAACCATGTTGAGATATGCCGAGATCCGTATTATCACTATGTTCGTTGCGTAACGGACGCTGCTGATACTCAGTTGAAAGTTGAGGGTGGAACGCATTGCTATCCGTGGGCGAAGGAAAAGGGATAAATGCAAAGGTCTTTGAATGCTCAAGGCTTTCTTGTTTGATGGCAGTATGATCTTCGAGTATTGACCTTTGACGACTATCGTGGGGAGGTGCCAAATTGTCCTGCACTACCGGATAAAAAGGAGAGCGGTACTGACTCGATTCGTACGCAGAGATGGGCTCTGTCTTAACCGGATATGCTTGTCCTTCGAGCTTCGACCTGACGGTCCTTGAATGATTCTGGTAACTAACAACATGGAGAAATAAACTTAACACTGAAGCGGAATACTTCGCGTAAGAATTCGTTTCGGCCATCATCTTCAAGGCGCCTATTGCATCTTTGACCAGTGACAAATGCTCTTTACTGACATGTATCCCCGCATACACGCTGCACAGCAATATATATGCTGCCTCGACCAAAATGCAGCTAGAGCAGTTTAGTAAACGAATAGAAATTGTAAATAATGTTTACTTACGGAGTAAATGGGTCAACATGTGAAAGTGAAGTGGTACGCATGCTTTGCGTGAGCATGTCTACTGCTCGAATTGACTCGGAAACGCATCTTTGGGACAATTCGCTAAGTGGCTCGATACCGTCCAGAGTCTCACGTTCTTCCATGGAAGCTGTGAAATGAAGGAGGAAAAATGGCCGACAAAGGAGAATGTAAGCATAAATGCGGAACGAGCGGACACGAACTTGTGCAGCGATAGGGGCCAGGTCGATATCAGCGTCGGTTAGAGAGTTGAGGTGTCTAATCAACATTTTGACATCCTTCATCGATATCTTAGATCCCGAATATATAACCTTTACGGTTTCACCTATTATCCGGCATGCGTCAACGGCAGGATTTAGTAGAGTCCCCTTCTGCAGTATAAGAGACTCTTCAATGTGCTGGTTAATAACCAGTGGGCTGCCTAGCGTGGCAGAGAGAAATCTGTCGATAATGAAGAGGCTTCTCCAAACGTTCCGTCTCGATACTCTCCATTTTTCAGTGCTGGGAGAGCTTTCGACTTCAGTTTCTTTGCCCCGATGGATCCCGAATGAGTGAGCAACTTGGAAAGCTTTAGCTGTATAGTAATGAGTCTCACTTCTTGATGGTCGAGCAACACGTAGAACTTACCACAGTATTGATATGCGGTATGGCGCCTAGATACGCATAACATATAGAAAGACATCAACACGAGAGCCTGGAGAGTCCACGGAACACCGTTGTAGCTCTCTGGCCCTCGGCGTGTTTCACTTGGCTGAAGTAATGCCTCAGCGCTTGCAAAAAACCGTTCTTTCAGACTGGGGTCTTGCAAAGCTCTTTCTGTCGGGCTAGGGTCAAGCGCAAGTCCGATCGCCAGTATCAGATAGATAAGACTCCGATCTGCGTTACACACCGGACTTGACCCATGGAAGGTTTGATACAGTGTGGCTTCGACTGATTTAGTGCTTATAACGTCAATAAAACCAAGCGTCTTGGACCATGATTAGTACACTTTCACCTGATGGATACAACGATTGAGAAGCTTACATTCGCGAAATACGACTTCACTAATCTCTCGACTGTATGCCGGGACAAGTCAGGTGGCCATGACGGGCAAGGGGAGGTAGCGCTGATTTCCTGTGGTCCAGGCCAGGTATCCGATTCCGTGAAACCTGAAGATCCAGAGCTTAGCTTCACATGTTGCTTGACAAGAACTACAAAAGATTCAGTAGCAGAGCAGCCAGCGAAAACCGGCAACTTTAAGATCGGAAGTTGCAGAGTAATAGTGGTTTGGGGTCGCTGCTGACGGTCTGATGCTATGCTCGAGTGTGTGTACTTCCCAAATTCCTCGGGTCTTGATGTAGGAACAATGCAGAAACTAGAGAGGTTTTCTGGGGTTGCAGGTCCTTTCAGAATAGTTCGACCGGCTGTTGTTTTACTTATGTCCGGCGTATCTGAGTCGTCGGCGGCTTCAGGCGATGGCGCACTTATGTTGTCCAGATAGTGTCTCGGAGGCGAGCAAGACACGGTAGAGTTGCTCGAGGACTCGACGGATTTGCTCGGCCTGTACTCGCAATCCAGTAATCGTTTGCGACATTCCTTGCAAGGTTGTTGACCATCACACTGCATTTCAACCATGTTAGTATGTGGTGACTGCAGCTGACATGAGTACCTGCTATCCTTATACCCCTACTAAGATTCACGTGGGACTTGTTGATATCCGTGACACCCAAGGGAGTCTTGTGTTGATGAGAAAGGGCAGTTACCAAAACCATTGGGGACAAATGAAACGTAACATCCTTCGGTAATCTTGTAAGGGATGTGGTGGTAACGGTGTAGTGAGAGGGAGGAATCGGGGGCTTGACGGTGATGATCAAGTGAGTTCTTGGCGAACAAAGGCTGAAGGGTTGAAGGAAATCTTTCCGTCGGCTTACTTTTTGCTTGCGTCTCCTACAGGTGTTGCAAGCTTTCGGAACCCTTTTGCGCTTGTCCAAGGCGACTCTGATGTTGGCCATCTTCAACTCAAAGGTAAAAGACCGAATTCCTTTTGGTGAGGCTCGGACGCGAAACGTATGGCTGGTAATAGCCTCGATTGGGATAGTCTTGTTGGCGAAGTGAAAGAGAGGCAAGTGGAGAAGGCAGGAGTTTCAGAAGAAAGCTTCTTGTTCAGTATCTACACTCGTTAGAGCCTCGTGGGCAGTAAGGAGTGTTCCTGAATAACTTCCGTGAATGAATATAATGTATGGTACTTGGGTCAAAGCCTGACTGGATACATGCAACACTGTTGAAGTATTGAAAAGGGCGAGGAACAGTGAAATATATCTGACCAAAAGCGCTTGGGGGAAGTGACAGATGACTCCTGAGCTCTATGAAGAGTATTTGCCTCTCGACGTAAACTCTTATCTCAGAAACATGCAAGGTAACATACCCAAGAAGCAAGTCTAATGCAGCAAGGTGTTGAGGAGCACTGGATAGCTTGCGCAGCAGTAGACGGGCTTTTTCTACCCATCTTGTGAACCAAGTCGAACTGTGGTGGCTTAAAACATCCAATTAGAAGCCGTACCAACTGTATGGGACTGGCTGCTCGATGCTATGTGACCAGGTGAAAGCAGTAAAAGCTAGCTTTAGAGGTCGGGGGGACATATGTGGCGTATGAGGATGCATAATTGCCTGGGCTAAGAGTACAATAGAGAGACCTGAGGCGGACATGAATCCCCTCTTGCCAGTGATGATCCTAGCATCTCTGGGTTTGAAAGGGGGGCCATGCGGCCGTGTAGTGTTAATGTGAGGGGCAGATCTGAGACCTCGACAAACATGTCGTTGAAGAGGACTCTTGGAATGATGTGGATCTTCGTCTCGATGAGCGTGAGTCTGAACCTTAACATGAAGCCCGCTCTCCCCGTATTGGTCCTTCTAGACTCAGTCATGCAATAGTTTGAGATGTCGGGCGAGGGCGAGGGCGAGGGAGGGTACCATGTCTGGTTTGGTTAAGCGATGATATTGGGGGTGAGCATCTCTAACCGATAAGCTTGGTTGCTATCCATATGATGTTTATGTTGGCTCGTGAATATCACGCCAAGTGCCGATTTATGGCTTGTGCAGGATTGGTGAAGATTTTCCTATTGCCTTATGGTGCTGAAGACGGGAGAGGAGACGGCGTACCTGCCCGTCCGGGATAGGTAGAGTAGGAGGAAGGAACAACGGAGGCTAGCCGTTTCGTCTTGCGGTTCTTTCCTTCCACATGACAAAACTCAACTGCGAGTAAAGGTCTTGTGTTACCTTCTTCCCGTAAGACTTCAAGGCTTTATTTCCTTAGTCATATATTTACCCCGTCTTCATGATATTGTAATTTGTCAATATGCCTTCCTTATCTAGGAACATTCCGCGACAGCAGCCATGTCAGTCTGTGTCTTTTCTCCTTCCTCTTTTCACAGGATGTCTTAGTCCAGATTTCTGCATTTACAGGGATGTCATTCCTAAGTACAGCAGCCGATGTCGACTGGCAAACGGGTCAGTCTAGGCAATACTTTAAGAAGAGTGTTTTCTTTTTCTTCCCTGTCTAGACCTTGTCTAAGCTATCCGTATGGTTACAACAGATCACGTCGCTGCATAGGTACCATCCTTCAGTACCTGGCTAGGTCGGATATTTTACACAAGTCTCAATACGTCGGCAATGGAGTATTGCCCTCGACCGGGTTCTTGGGTTCATTGGTACTTCGGAGACACCTGGAGGCCACAATCCAACTACCAACGTTGGACAATCCATAACCCCTAACCCCGGTCTCACTCGCGTAATGCGGAAGAGAGTATTAGCTCGATCACTAATATTTCTGTATGCAAGGTGGTAGACTAAGCGACACGGGACTATTGCGTCCACTTATGAATGAACGGGACTAAATTGACGTCTGTCTGGCATGAGACACTCGCTCACTCAATCACAACTGACACATACATTTTAACCTATTCAGCTGGGGGCTAGCTTGTGGCTCGGCTCTAGAGCATTTCCTCTTCAAGGCCGAAATACATTTCGATTATTGATCAGGCTCTAATTTTAGCTGATCGTCAATCATTCACGGGAAGCTGCCAACTGTCAAGGAATTTTAAAGTGCCGAGCTGAAGGGTGTCGGAAAGCTTGGTAAGGTTAAGGTTCATTCCAAAATCTGAGGTAATTGGAGACTATTAGTCTGGAGTAGCAATTGTTTCAACGCTGTGATGGAAAGCCGTATGTTCCTCCAGAGATGATGTACTTGACCAGCATAACAGTAATTCCTATTTGCAAGTCGCAGATTCTTCTATCGTGTAGTTTTTGATAGCCTGACGATCTCATAAACTTGTCAGGTATCTGTCAACATAGAGCTCGAATAAACGTCCTTTGAAATACCTTCGCGAGTTCAGTCGTTTTACCCCAAGTCTTGGACTAGAGTTGTGAGTTAAGCATGGTCGATTTAGCATTACATAGGAAACAACAATGCCATCTAGTTTCTCTTGACCATCCACATACAGGAACCACTCTAATAACATTAATACTTTGAGTGACGTACTAAAGGTAGAACAAGGACAGCGTCTCTCCGGCATCAAAACTTGATTCATCATTTGGGTTGTAGTTCTAGCTATCTGGCAAAACAACATTGAAAAAGGCGTAGACATATCATACCACAGGTGCGTCCAAGCGCAATTACTAGCCATTGTCTATAGCAAAAAAACGATATATTACAGGGATATTTTCTTTCCATAAACTCACAGCACCAGTCGTCCAGGCTCCTCCTCAAGGATGGCCTTGCAGCGCTCAAGGAAAACCAGCGCCCTCTCCTCCTCAGCCTTGGGGACCGTCAGAGTGAACACGTTGGCACCGCTGGACAGGCCAGGAACGGCACGGATGGTAGCGGGCTTGGGAGCAGACTTCTTGCTGGGGGCGGCAAGGAAGTCGATAATGTCGTTCTGCTTGGGGGCAGGTCGGCGAGAGAGCATAGAGGGGGGAGGGATGGCGGAGATCTGAGGCAGGTAGACACCGCGAGAGCCCTTGGAGGCCTTAATTTTGTCGAGACCGAGGACCTGGTCGAAGAGCTCATTGGCGGTGGGGGCACGCTTGGTGGGAGGAAGGTCATCATTGGCAACCTCGGCGGCACGGCCAACAAAGGTAGAGATGGGCAGGAAGACGCCGAGTGTCTCGTGGATTCGGTTCTGAACCTCGACAACCTTGGTCAAGGTAATAGGGATAGAGAGTTCGAGGTCCTCAACCACAGGGGCCTTGGACTCCTCAGCCTTCAAGTCCTCGACAGGGTTTGGCTTAGAAGGAGGAGCAGGTGTTCTAGCAACCTTGATGTTGCTGAGATCAAGATGGAACAGGTTGTTGAAGTTGGTCTCGTTGGCGGCGGGAGTCTCGGGGTTGATGCTTCCAAGGTGAGCGAGGATGTCACCCTTGACCAATCGGCCGTGGGGACCGGTACCCTTGATCTTTTTGAGATCAGCCTCGCTGATACCCTTCTCCTTGACGAGGTGTTGAACTGAGGGCAGTAGAGGGTACTTGTGCTCGTAGGTATCGTTGCCAGTAGGCTTGACGCTCTTCTGCTCGACGGGCTTCGACTGAGAGGGAGCGGTCTCCTCCTTGGGGGCCTGAGCGCTGGACTGTTCCTTGGGTTGCTCCTTGGCCTTCTCGGCGGGGATCTCAAGGGAGTTGATATCGTCGCCAGCCTCAGCAATGACACCAATGCGCGATCCAACCTGCACAGCCTTGCTGCCATCCGCAGCCATGATCTTGACCATGATACCGTCGTCCTGGGCCTCGACATCCATGCTGGCCTTGTCGGTCTCGATTTCGAGCAGCACATCACCAGCGCTAAAAGACTCTCCCTCCTTGACCTTCCAGGTAGCAATGTTGCCCTCAGTCATGGTAGGTGAGAGGGCGGGCATGGTGAAGTTCTGGGCGGCGAGGCATCGCGTCGAGGTGGTGAAGCCTGCATCAAACGATATGTGTTAGTCGGTGCGCGACAAAAGGGTCCGAGGGGGTTATTTTCAACATCAGGAATCGACGTACCACGGGTGATAGCGGACCGAGCAGTAACAGCTCGGGCGGATGCCCTACAAGCTGCAGAAAGGGAGGCCATTGCACAGCTCGATTGAGTCGTAGGTGAGGATGGCGAGATGGAGGCGGACGAGGGAGGATTTTCGGTGCACGTAAGAGCGACCTCGGGGTGTTGAGAAAGAATTGGGTAATCTTCAACTGAAGCTGTTGAGATCGATTGGCGCTAGTGGAGACCCGACGTTAAATTTTGGCGGGCGGGAGAATACGCGACAAGACATGAAAAACCCTCAGGGTCTTTATGGTGTTTTTTTTATCTTCAATACAAAATGTCTTCCTGTTGTGCCATATTTGATCTAAATTGGGTGAGTAGAAAATTGTCTCTCTCAATTCCTGAGAATCGCTTCTTCTGTCGATATATGTCTTCTTAAAGAAACACTTTTTTCATGCTTAATGCCCCATTGTCTTTCTCATGTCCCACTTAATTTTCTACTCAAAACTTCTCCTCGGGCGTTGGTGTCCCGAAGGCCACTTGATCGACAAGAACTTCCAATATTAGAACGGAGGTGAATGAAGAAAACGGATATATATGCTTGAACGTAGAGGTATTGAACTCAAATAATTACTTGACCAGTGTCTCGAAATCTTCGTATATGTCGTTTTCGTTGATATGTTGAATCCTACAATTATGCTCATTAATTGCCGCTTACGCATCCGGCTTATATCCGCTTATCTTATCATGAACCTCAAGCATTTGCGGACACCCTGAAAATTGAAGCTATTTCGATGTCGAACCACTGAAACTCACTAAAGCGATTGGATGGCGACGTCTCGCCAATTGTGTTAACTCTTTGGCTCAAAACTACTACTACTGTGTACATACTGCCTACCTTTCTAACGGCTTCAATTGCACAATGGCGAGCCTCGCAAGGGGCTTCTGCCTCCCAGGCCTACGGCCCCTCCTCGTTCCTCGCGCCGAGTCTCTTCTCCTCCGATCTCGCTTCTTCTCTACATCCCTCCGCCGGGCTGCCGAACCTGCTATAAAAGCCACTCGATCGCCAAAGGCCTCAAAGGTTGCTGCTGCCGCTGCTGCGTCTCAGATCGCTCCTAGTCGATACGCCTTTATCAAGAGCCTAGCTTCTAAAACAACTCCGACAGTCCTCTACGAGGGCCCATCACACTTCTGGTTTTACTTCGGTTGCTGGTCCAGTGGGCTGTCTTTGATTGCTTGGACAGGTCTTACTGCACCGTATGCTGTCCAGCAGCCTGAGGGTGTCCCGCAATGGATTGGACTGGTTTTTGGCACAGCTTATCTGCTTCTCGCATCCATGGGAACCTTCATGATCACGAAAACGCCGAATATCGTTGGACAGATCCGTGTTCTTCCTGCACAAGCATCTAAGCTCGCTGCCACTACGCCCGCGCCTACACCCATACAAATGGAAATCACTGTTAAGCGAATGGTCCCGATGCTTAAGCCCAAGGTCATTACCGCTCCGCTGAATGAAGTTACTCTCACGTCACGCTTTTCACTACCAGAAGAGTACGTGCCTGGACTGAAGCGCATCGAGCTAGAGCAGAAGACGGAGGCGCAGCGCAAAGCATTGCACAAATTCGATATGCAACACCTATTCACCATGCCGTTCCGAAGGATGGGTCGAGCTCTGGCTGCCATGTTCAACGGCGTCAAGTCTGCTTGGACTGACATGGGCTTCGGTATCATCACAGTCGATGGCAAGAAGTACAAGGTGGACGTGACAAAAGGATATGCCCACGACGGATTCAGGACGTTGGAGAAGCTTGTGGAAATCAAGCCTTGAGTTGCTTACCCTGGAGCCAGGATATGTGGGATCGGATTTATGTCCCTAGCATGATGGCACAATATGATTGTCGTCCGAGAACTAAAGTATTCTTTAGCTTGTACTTTTACTGTATGTAACGTATACCAGAGTTTGATGTGTGAATCAGAACTTCTAGTAACGATGTTATGATAGTCTTTCTAGCTTGTACATTACCAAGTAGACTACATATGAGTCGGGTCACAGATCATGATACAAGCGAAATGGTTCACACATCTCGGGCACAAGAGTCATTTCCACCACGTGATGGATACTCAGATGGGTCTGTCACGGCCAAGCAACGTTTCTTTCACGCTTCGAGGTATTGTGATATACCAATGGCTCAACTCAACACCGCTATGGCTCACCGTGATGGACAAGCTCAGCACTACGCATGATTAATTCTAGCTGCTCAATTTCATCTCCACAGATTCAAGTGGCTCCTCAAAGACGGGTACGGGATGCACCGGTAAGCAAGTACTACATACACCACTTGTTGGATCTTTTGCTATAAGTGAAGAGCTAAGGATATCCACACCTCAAATAGAAGGATCATGGAAGAGTCCATGTAAATGTGATGGGAGGATATTCCCGCAGGTCTTGTGATAAGCCGGAAACCGAAGTGCTGACTTGCACGATTTCTTGGCTAGGCACCACCAAAAGACGCATGTGAGGTATGTTTCCCATACATGGAACTTGGAAGTGTCAACGAACCATATCAAACTTAGCGTTGGTGTTGATGTTTGACTGCAAACGTCTTCCACCAGGGGCCGATGAGCACGTCAACCAGCGGGCCAGGCACGATCCTCGGGACTTCGAGTCATAGATGTGAATACCCTCGAATCAGGTGTCTCAACGAGACTAAAGACTCGCCTACCAGGAATCTGTATGTAAGTGAGCCACATGCATAGCATAACCAGGTGAGTTGAAGAGGCGATTCTGGGTCTAAGCTGAGAAGCTGCGACCCAGTTTAGAGAATGCCGTGGGTTGCTAAACTCTCCGTAGGTTTCTTAAAAAACTTGGAAGAGGACATGAAATTACCCCTCCAAACCAATGTCGTCCAATCTCTTGGTAAGCGGTCAGCCAGCCTCAGCTTTAAAGAAACGAGGCTATCCTTAACAAAGACTGGCTGAACAATAAGCGCCAGATTCACCAAGTTTCCAGATCCACCGACGTGCGTAGGCGGGGCACAGAGTGTAGGTGCTCTTCTTTGCTTTGTCTCAGGCATTCCTTCAACTTGAGCAGACGATGTTGGCTGTACTGTATATGTCGTGCGATTGTGACAATGGAGAGGCGCAAATCATACCATAACAATTCTTACTGCGCGTGCCGGCACTTTGAGTACAGTAAGACGTTGATCCGAGACCGTTCAAGATCAGCAGTTTCATCCCCTGCACATCAGGGTCTAAGCCAATCTACTGTATCGAGTAGTTGGAGTTAGTTAAAGACTTATCGCCCTCGTCTTGGACCCTGAAGACACACAAAATTCATCAAAACCAACTGCCGATGCAGAACACATCGGGCTTGATAAGAGCTGTCTGACGTCATAAACCCAAGCACACTCTGGTTGGTTCAGCTTGCGGTGATACGTACAGTACTGTAGAAGCGAGACGAGGGGACCCTTGTTCTTAGATGGGGTTAGCGTGTGATATTTTCGAACCCATTCTTGTCAAAGATGAAGATCAACCCCAATTCTAGACTACAACCTGGGGGCTTTGTCTTCATGAAGGGTTCATTGGCGTCCGCCACCACGCATCTGACAGGTTTGACTAATAGTAGCCACACAGGGGCCGTGCCATAACAGTCAGTCATCTCATATCGAAACCAAATGCATGGTGTAATTAAGTTGTTATGCATGGCATTACATTGTCACTCAACCATCAATGCCCAATATCCAATCTCATTGTAGGGCTGTATGATGATGATATTAACTGTAAGTACACCACCGGGGCGCATCCCTATCAAGCCATCTAGTTAAATCCAATCGTGTGATGAAGTCAGTGAATCTAATCTCATATTTACCTCATGCCTTGCTTCAAGTCCAAACTGCCGACATGGTCCCTCAATCATGACTACATACTCTTGACAGTAGGTATGAGGCATGTGGTCAATGTAATGTGCTCATCCGCCCTTCTTTGTCTCTCGGAACCGTGTCCATTCAGACAATCGTTAGAAGCGATGGTGAAACATGGTCACACACACAATCAGCCTTCTCCATCAAAGAACCCACGGGGAATCCGAAAATTCCAACATACGTACAGTCATAAAATGTACGCAAGTAGCCGCGCCGACGGAGTGGCTCGGTATCAGACGAATATTTGAGTGCACCTGTGGTAATCAGCCAACCACTTATCCGCAGCTTGGCTCTTATACCGTCATTACCAGATCTCTTCAAAGAACTGCGTACCCATCACTTGGTGAGTGATGACTCTTTCGTCATTGATGCTGCGACCCTTCCATTGAAATGCAGATGTGGCATGTTGTCCAAAGAGATTGGACAATTCTCCACTAGATCGAGGGGCATTTCATGTGCATGTGTTTTTATAGAGGGGTCAGACTCTTGCTGCTGAATGGGCTGCGCCGTAGGCTTTCTCATTTCAGACGGCATTGTCGGTTGATCGTTGATCTACAGCGCGCAACATCAACTAATCTCCAACACGCCAAAAGTCATACTGACGGCAGGTTTATGTATGCTTTCCTCAAATTGACTCAATTTTCTATGCTGGTGTTGGTCGATATGGCCTTCAAAATACCAGAAACAATCAACGTCCATTGCTCTAAAGCTATGCTGCATGTCATCTCTGTATCCCGAGTTTTTAGATGTTGAGCTAGAAGTCGTGGGGGGTAAGGCTCAAGCAGCGGTGAGAGGATCGTGGGCGAAACAGATAGAAATATCGACCGTTCCAGTACGGTCGTCGGCCGAGCTTCTACTCTCAAAGCCTCAAATCAAAAGAAAGGAATGCGAGATCGTGCGTCATGTGCTCTATGTTTCAATCTGGGCAAGGTCGCATCTTCTTCGCCATTGGCTGGCTTGTGTGTCTAGATTTCTAGAACATCCGCCCGTAGCGCAAAGAGTCGAACGAGGTCGAGGGTGCAAATTCGCCGATCCAATTGCACAGCAAAGTACGGATAGCGCCATCTAATTGACGAGACACGTTGGAGGGACACAACCGCTTGCTATTCGCTGAGTGGAGGATAGCTACCACACACCCCAGATCCTCCGCCCACTAGCATCTAGATAGAGGCAGCGTAGCGTAGATGTGAATATCGCGACATTTGAGGCAGGTGATAAACATGCTCTAACAGCAGATATGTTTCACCCGCTGACCTGTTTGGCAACTGAGTCGTGACAGAAACCATTCAGCATTGTAAAACAACTATGGTCTGCTGGGTTTTGTGTGTGTATATATGCCCGTGAAACGGCATAAGGCATTGATTGGTAGGCTCGAAGATGATCAATTCTTTTCGCTTTTTTTTTTGTCTGCTCGGAATACGCCAATACCACTAGGCCGCGAGAGTTGTCGACCTGGCTTGCGGTATGATACGTGATCTGAGGAATTTATAGCTGACTCACGGGTCAAATTATTTCCCCAGACTGAGACTGGAACACAGTTCTTTTTAAGAACGTCTATCATCGGGGAAAAAACAATCTTATTGAGACACCATGACTCGGCCACCAACGGACATGAAATACCAGATAATGGTCAGTGCACGATAACAGAAACTGGGGCTCTTGGCTTTGGACCCTTGTTGTATCATTGCAGGATGTTGCTTTGGTTGGAACTCGGAAACGTTTTCAAAGGACATTCAAACTGACGTATGTAAAATCTGGACATCGCGTCTTAACGTTTCGTCGAAAGAAACGGCCAAACAGGATTATCGCGCTATATTTGCCGGCTGCATGTTGCTCGAGTCGTGTCTGTGACCATAACTGCAGTAAGAATATTGTCGTGCAGCGGGTTATAAGTCAAACAGCCTATGTCCTGAGACACATTGCCAGATTTGGTAGGAAGGCTGATGTTGACGCTGAACTCGACGGTCTAGACTCTCTCACTCAGAGACTCTGCAGACGGAGCACATCGTGAGAATGCAGAGTCCCAAAGGTGTCGATGCGAACAGACTCGTCTCGACCCTTTCTGTGTGTGTTTAAAAGTTGCCTGTATACATATTAATAACTACCGGGTTCTGAACAGAAGGTGTTGCAGCACAACGTTTTCGTGGTTAGCGAACAGCCATGTCACCTCAAAGTCCCACAAGGTCTTGGCTTGCGCTCTTCGCGTACCAACACCATGCAGCGACAAAAGTTGTACCACTTTCTGACATCGTAGGGTGCCGCGCTTGTTCAACAAGCATCGATGTTTAGCTTGTTTCGGTATGCCGAGCAAATACTGTATATGCGGTCGAGATGATCAAGATCGGCTGGTGTTGATGAGTTAGTCTAATGATTTCTTGTAATCCGATACGATAGGAGTAAAACCCATCTCCAATATCGATCATCCTTATCGCATAGAAATACGCAATAAATGGTACGGTTGCTTTGAACTCGTCTTGGCAAGTGGTGAAAATGTTTGAAGATCATCGTGAGTCTGAACATTTGGAAAAGTGCATCCACTAAACAGGGGTAGCAAGATAGCTTCGCAACGTGCAGGCTCAAAGTACTCTCTACCTAACACCAGAAGTGGAACTGCGACAAGGGCTCTCGAGGAGGTCCTCGAAGCAAGATGACAATCAACTCCTCCAATCATAGACTGATCCTGTTCCAGTTGAGTGGGGGTATGACATAACCGCTGCCATAACGCCAAGAGGCAAGAAATGGCCAGAGACGCCGACAAGGGCAAAGGCGCAGCAGAGATGCACATGGATCATAGCCTTGACAGATCCAATGCGAAATAAAAATTGTGAGAAGAGCAAGGGGCATCTAGCGAACAAGGAGAGGGCAAGGATATAGAGAAAGGGTCTTTTTCACATGCTCTAGCCTCATGACGGGAATGCGCGTGGTGTAAGCATAAGATATAAAAGGAACCGGACGGCACGTAGTGGTTGGTCTCGTGGTAGCGAATAATTGTGCTGCGTGACGGCCGTGTCTTAGATTTGCGAAAGATAGTCATGACAGATGCCTGGACCGTGACGCGTTGGGTTACAGGTGGGTTCGGTGTTGTGAGATCGCGTGTGATTGTTCTGCTGTTGCTCCTGAATCAAGAAAAGATGTAGCAGATGGATGGTCGATGGAGATCGTGGTAGACTTGATACATGGTTGGTGTGGGTGGTTTGGCTGCTCAAAGTGGACATTTCGGCGTTTGAAGTTGAAAGCATATAACGGTTGGCTAGTCATTAGTTATGAAGCTCCTTGCGTGCGTCTGCATCAGCAGTATTTACTGTCTATCGCAAGTCATCTCTGTCGGTAAGATCGCATAACTATCGATATAATGCCAGCTTCTGGCGGAAGAGTGCTGCTTGACTATCGCTGTGTGACCTAGGAAATTCGCGAGGCTCCCCGACCGAGATGGAGATTTCTTTTCGACACGATGTGCAACGTCTTGTATCACATGCATCACATCAACGCCGTCATTAACCATATGAGAGTCTATGCTTTCTCGTGCAGCTAGAAGTACAGTGTCATCTTTGAACTGCTGGCGATACACTAGCATGGAATTTCAGCTATCGTTTGCTAAGTAACCATGTCGTGAAGCAGACAACTTGGGAAAGGTTTCTGTTGTACACAATGGCGTTTTTGTGCATTATCTTTATGTCATTATGTCAATTCTTAACCTTCCTTCTTGAGTTGTGGCATTTCAGAATGCCGCGAGAACATTGCCTGTGCTCGAGAATGGCATTCTTGGTAAGTAAACAACAACAACAACACTATACCTGTCGTTGTCAGTGCTCACGATCTTGGTCTGTGAGACATTGTCCATTGACCTGCAACAATTAGCTTTGACGATGGCTGAGGCGCGCGCACGCACTGGATCTTCACTTCGATTGTACTGGCCAGTATCCCCGCCTATCGTTTCATTATCGTTGCTGTTAAGTTTGTTTACGTTGCAAAGCGGCAAGCCTGGACTGTTCCTGGCGGGTAACAGGAAATGAAGGTCCAGCATCGAGAACCCGTCAGGGACTCAATTCCCGACGCTACTCCGTACAGCGTTCTTAGAGCCCCTCTAGAGGAAATAAGCGGCTTGCACCCATTGCTAAAATGGTGATTTCAGCGGGACGGTTATCACCAATCTTGAGCGCAGCACTCGGATTCTCGCTTGTTACTCGTCCGAGTTTCCGTGCCTCTAGTCCTCTCAGGCCCATGTCCTCATTTACCCTGGTTCAACGCTAAGCGTAACCCCACCACAGCGAGTCGAGCAAAGGCTCAATGTTACGACCCCACTCAAGACCTCCGAAGTCTTGGCAGCGCGACTTGAGAGTGCTCTTCTGTCATTCTCGAGCAGGTATCATGAGCTCGCGGCGAGTCCGGTTGCAAATACCAGACCGGGGTTTATTTCAAGAATGTTCTTCAGCCATTCTTGATTCTCTCAAGAAGAGATATTCATGATGGTTGGATCAGTTTGAAGACTTTGGCGTTGTCTTAGCCATCTCTTCAAGACACAATTGCCCAAGTGGCGGGGTTGGATGAGTTGTCTTGAAAGCGGTCGGATATCTGGATGTCAATGAAGTCATTCTTTGATGTATTTTGTGGTGGCCTTCAAGGCATATATGGGACTTTGTCCTGACCGACTTTGAATGAGGAAATAACAAAACTTGAGAAAGAGGCAAATATGCGGAGTTGAGGTGAAAGATGACAGGAAAATCCTTGGGTCGAAACGACAGAGTTGAGATGCGGCGGTACAGGGGGCGGATTGGTTGGAGGAGAAGCTGATGGATGGTCTGGCCGGGTACAGTAGATGAAGGTTGATGCGAGCAAAGCTAAGCAGGTGCAGGGTTACAGAGTCGGGGCCATCGTATGGTCGATGTCGTTATCGTTGCTAGCTGTACAGATTAACCGGAGTTATTATCAGTATTTCAAGTAGCGCTTGTATCGTAGATTGCAATTGCAATAGGAGTGAAAAATCGCTGGTGATGTCGCCAAAGAACGACGCTAGACGTACAGTGACCTCACATGGGAGAGAGCGCTGCGACTCAATCTGCGAAGAATGCGTCCCTGCTGCAAGAGACACAAGTGCCAAGTGCTGCACGTAGTAAACAGTTCAAGAGCCTTTACTGGTGATTCTTCTCTGAATACAGTACCCTCCTCGGCCGGGATAGCTCGCAAGCGGCAGACCTCAAGATCCAAGGGGTCCACACATCAACAAGAGAGAGCGGAGCACCTCGTGAGTAACTCCACCATGCTGGTCACTGGTACTTTGCACGATGGGTGCGTGCTCCCTAAAGCGACCGCTCCAGGACCAATCTGCCGCCCGTACGACCGCTGATGAACCAGCCAGCCTGCCGGGGTGTGGTGCTTAGTGGACAGAAAAAAGGTAAGAGGGTGTCCTCGAGGTCAGGAAAGTGTGCGAGGTGAGGTGTGAGAGGTGAGAGGTTCCATTGAGAGGCCTGCGCGTGCCCGCTGTCCGCTGGCTGACCTGTCCGCTCCGCTACAGAGAATGATGAGCCCGCTGCGATGGAAATTGAAGAAACCCCGGCCTCGTCGATTGGCAGTAAAAATCAGTGGGCGAGGAAAAGATTCCCATCTCCCAGGCGGGCAGTCAAGTTAAACCGACACCCCTCCCCCCTCCCCTGGCTTACCTGATATCGTCCATCTGAATGGGTCTCTTGCTCTTCCATGCACGGCACCCACTTTCAGACTTACAAGGAAGTACTTAGTCTACCTAGGCCCCAATTTGGGACCCTTTCTCTACGTTTGCGTCTGCTTTCCGTCCTCCTCCTACCATACTCCTCGACGCCGTCGTCGTTCTCCTGCTCAACCTCGGCCTTCTCGTCGGTTTTTCGAAGCTACAAAGGATCTTTTGGGCTCGCACTCGGATTTTTCAAGTCGTTATACTCGAATTTTTGGATTTGGTCGGCCGGATTTGATTGCATGAGCTGCTGCTGTGCTTGCGGCCGTTTCCCCTCTACACTATCAGAGGTGAGTTCGCGATGCTTCTGTGCAATTTTCTTTTCTTTCTCCTTTTCTCGTCGTATGCCCGTCGAGACGACAGTTGCATTTTGACATTGCTGGGGTTGTTTTTGAATTCGCCCTTTCTCGTTGCTGCTCTGCGATGGTGAATGAGAAGGTGACTGTGGTGAAAGTGACTGGCTTTTCCTCGGTTGCCTGCTCTGCTTCACAGCCATCTTTCGGCTACCGCCTACAAATTTAACTCCGTTATACTCTTCCACCCGGTCGCCCTTGCCCTTCTGCAATTTTGCGTCCTTACCTTTCGATCCGCACTTTTTTTCCCAGTGCTCAGCTGCAAATCAGCGAAAGAAAGAATTCGTGTCCAAGGTACAGCCACGTCGATTGTGACCTTTCTTCTGGCTGCTTTCCGCCTCTCTTGCGTGACTGCTGCCATTAGCGATCTCCCAAATGCGTGTGACTACGGGAATACGATTGCGATCTATCATTCATACCTGACCATACTACCGACTACGAGTGAAGATTGCGGCTGTGCCACGACCGAAAACCGATTTGCATTTCTACAGACCTCGTTTGCATGCATTCCGTACTCGTGCCTTTTGCTTCTCCCCCACTTGCATTTATCTCTTCGGTACCGAGGAAGCCTGGAACTGAAAGAGATTGTGCCACTCACCTCGCAATGGCTTTACACTTTGTACTGGTCGAATTTTTAAGTGTGACATGCCACTAACTCTGCTGTGAAATAGGTCGACACTACAGTCCCCTGATCATTAATATTGTAGGCGACGCCTCTTCTCTCGGCATCGTTTCTTACACTTCCTCGAACATCGAACAAAACTCCTTTATCACTTTCTCGGGTCGATCCCACTTCTATGTATAGCGCGCAATAATCATGGATTCAGAAGACGGAGAACTGTTCATAAAGGTATGGCATTTCTTCTCGCTGGGTGTTGATTATCGTAACTGACATCTCGTTCTCAGCAACTTGCCGGCTTCGTACGGACGCACGAAAAAGCTTTGGCCAACGCTCTTCAATTACGCCGCCAGGTTCGACATAAGCCGTCCCAGAGTACCGGCTCAGCGACGCTGCTATCTCAAACATCCACTTCTCTTCCCGAACGACCCTCCACCTCAGCCTCTACATCCAGTTCGCTCGCAGCCGCATTGTCGCTTGGATCCCTCAGCTTCACTTCGCATAATGCCAAATCTGCAAAGTTGGCACTCACACCTCACCACCTCTTCTACCTCCTCTCCCGGTTCGAAGAACTCAGTATCAATGTTGGTCCAATGAAGGTCCGCCTCGAGAACCTCCACGACAGTTCATCTTCAGCCAACTATGTTTCATTCCTCAGCAATACCCAACGATCCAGGAGCAAGGGCTCAGATATCGACTCCATCCATTCTGTCTCGAGTATGCGAAGTGTCATGTCAGGCATGTCTGCATTGTGGTCAAGCTTTGGTATTGGTGCCAGCATCTCTGCCGCCAGAACCGAGCGTCAAAAGGCTGCTCTGGAAGCTGACATGAAGTACCTCTATTCCGCTTTTACCAAAATCCCCTGCTTGAGATTGGCACCTGACTGGCGTGCTCGCTTGATTCGCGGCTACGAAGAGTTCCCCTTTGATTCTGCTGTCCCTCTATACGTCTTCAAGAATTTGCAGGCTCTTGAAGTCAGCAGCATCGATTTCCGACAATTCTTCGGCTGGGACCGTCTTGCAGATCAGCTGCGGTCTTTAACGCTGAAGCGTGCTGGTATCGAAGATCCTGCGGATATCTTGATCGACATTGTGCTGGATGATATGGACAAGCGTCGCAGACGGGTTTCTAAATCTCAATCTTCGCCCACTTCTGTATGGACGAGTAGCGGCAGCCCTCGTCGAAATATTGCTCACCCTGAGCTCAGCCGTGCAGTCTCTGCTCCAAGCTCCCCGGGTCCACACGTTGATATGAGGGTTGGTTCATTGACCCCTAGTGAACACGCCGTTGAAGAGAGCAGCCGAAGGCAGTCTCTGTGCAAAGACGACGAGCACAATGACGTATCACAAACATCACAGCACAAGCCCTCACGTCCCAGGAGCAATTCACCACCACGTCCAACGAGTTCCAGAACCCAGTCACATCCCATTCGGGGAAGCCATCACCGAATGAGGCGATCCGGATCTGGTAGCTCTCAGTCCAGCCTTTCTGATTCTTGGACTGGACATCATCACTCTCGAGGCAGCTCTGGCAATTTGCTTGCAATAGGAGTTCTTCCTGCCTCCAAGTGGCGTTTCTTGAGACATCTAAGCTTAGCTGATAACTCGATGACCTCCATTCCCCACAACAGTCTGGCACCTCTTTCCAACACGCTATACTCCCTCGATATCTCCTCCAACCTCTTCAGCCAGGTGCCAGACAGCCTTGCTACTTTGACTGCCCTCCGCGCTCTGAACTTGTCTCACTGCATGATCGACTCACTCCAATCTCTGACACGCAATCCTCTCCCTGCCATCACCGCTTTAAACCTCCGGGCCAACAGACTTCAAAGCCTTGCCGGTGTAGAAAAACTTGTTCCTCTTGAACGACTCGACTTGAGAGATAACCGTTTGGTCGACCCAATGGAGCTTGCAAGATTGACCGGCATCCCTGATATACATGAGATCTGGGTAGAGGGAAATCCTTTCACTCGTACTCACAAGGACTACCGAATCACCATCTTCAACCTTTTCCGCAAAGCCCCTGGTTACACAGAGGATGTGATCATTGATGGCAGCGGTCCTAGCTATGTTGAAAGGCGTTCCCTAGTAGACCGACCTCCCATGCCCGAATCCATTCCTGTTGTTAAGCCACAGGCTCCCGAGGTTCCTACGGTTGATGTGAGCAAGCCGACCGTTGTCTACAACCTTCCCAAGGAACCAACGGTTCTCCGAAAGGAGCGTCCCACCCCTAAGGCCGTTATGAGTGAAGTCAACACCAGCTCGACACGCCGGCGAAAGACACCAAAGCGACGAATTGTTGACTTGGCCACTCCCGAGGCTCCCCCTTTCCCCACCCCCGTCGATGTTCAGGTCACTAAGCCGGCTGTGAAGCAAGCCAACACTGCGATCATGAATCATGGGAATTACCGGATATCCCAACAGCCTGAAGCTCAAGCATTGCCTGCAGCTGTTTTGTCGCCTAGCTCGCAAGTCGTCACTTCTCCTGAAGTGCCGCGGATTGAGACCAATGTCTTTGCCAACATACCTGCCATCTACTCTCCAAACGATGATGCTTCCAATTGGACAGAGCCCCAAGATTGGGATGCCGGTGGTGAAATCTACCGTCAGAAGATTGAAGCATTGCGAAGCAGCGTCGGCAATGGCTACCTCTCTGCTCTGAGTGAAGAGAGCTGGGCCCCCAAGCGTTCATCAGATTATTCTCCGCCTAACATCCCATCCGGTGCAGTCATGCGCACAGCACATACTCCCATACATACTCCTCAAGCTCAGCCTATCCACAGTGGCCGAACCTTGGGCTAAGTGGAAGATGAGGCACCAGCAGAGCTATGCGTTGAGGAAAACGGCTTCCAAATGATACCCATATACCCTCTCTGCCGTAGGAGTTGGCTGGACTCCTCGGTATGATTCAATTCTCAGACTTGCCTGGTTCTGAGCATCCAAGCTTGACTACCTTTGTGTTTTACATTTTATTGGCATTTGAAACGATATCACGGAGCATAGCGAGGCGGCGTTTTGAGCAGATGGCATATCTGCATTTGTTGATTCGAAAGGAACACATATGTTCCTTGCTCTCCTATTCTAGAGATTCCAATTTTTGGAGAGCCTCTATAGAAGGAAGGGGCTTCATTTTAAAGTATGCTTGTCGTTCTCTTCTCCAGTAGGAGAAGAACATGTATTTGGTTTTGTTTTGCATGTCGGAGTCTGGACAAGGCGTTGATAGGACAAGGGCAATTGCCCATTTGCATTATTTGGTTTATGTGGCATGGTCGGAAGAGAAAAAAAGACTTGACCCGTGGTCTGATAGTCATGCGATATGTGGTTGCTATAGTGAAGCATTGAGGATTATTATAATACACGAAAATCATTGATTTGTTCAATTGTCTTGTTTCCGCTGATTGATTGACTGTAGTTGCCTCTGAGTCTATAACTAGTCTTTGCCTGTCCACGTAACTCGACACTATATCTTGCCATATACTATCGCTTCACGCGGATCACATAAAAACGCCCCTTGAAATAATCACCAAGGTCATCCGTCAACCCCTGAAGGAGAATGACCTTTCTATGTTCCGGTGATACCGTCGCGCAGGGAACCCAAGAGATCGGAGTAGACTATTGGTTGACGTGACCAAATCAGCAACCACAAGTTTCCCATGACCCAGTTTAGGCCTGGCGCCGCAGAAATGAAGACGAAACTTGGTAGGCTTGGAACTAAGTTGAGCGTGAATCAAGACATGGAGGCGCTGCATTTGGCCGACTTGGTCCCTGACATAGCTTAGAGGATTGACATGGTGGGCTGAAGGTAGACGGTACTTGGTCTCTGGGGGGTGCGGGCTGATGAGAGATTGAAGTCTTTGGAGGTGGTGTAAGTTCATGGCTTAGACCAATCGTCTGAGCCAGAGGCGTCATCATTCCAGGCAGTGGACCGACTAAAAGTATGATATTCTAGTGATGGCTAAGCGAGGCTTGAGTGAGTCTTGTCTCGGACTATTACCCCAGACTCGAGGTCATTCGCAAGGATACCTGCCATGTGCTCATATGCTACTGTCAACAGCAGTTCTCAAGAGGTATAGAGACGACATAAAGTGATTACATGCTAGAATTAAATGAATGCTTGGCTCGTAAAGCTTTTAGCTGTGCCTGGTTGTGTCGTCCAAAGTATATTGACAGAGGTTAAGGTTTCCTGCTGATCTCGGCAAGACACCTTCGTTCTTCTACGCTATCTACCTCTTACGATTGCCTAGGTACCTATGTACTGTCTATTTAAAAAGAACGTCGGCCCGCTACCATCGACCAACCTTAGCAATGAGGAAAATAGCTGTTTGATGTTTGGTTATTAGTCCGCCAATAAACACCTCTATCACTCACCCATTCATCGAATACTCTTTGACTTTCATCCCAAACATCTCATTCAATAATTCCTGATCGTTTTGTCTATATCTTGTCAATTAAACCCTTTTGAAACGGCGAATTACCAACACGGATCTGTCTGGTCAGCACTGGCATCGAAACGTGTAGTCACTGGTGTGTGGTGATAACTTGACCCGGTAGCAGAAAACTTGACTTGGCAGGATAAAAGATGAAATAATATTCATTTCATTGTAAAGACTTATTTCTTTTACCCTAAGACTAGGTCTCAAGTTCTGCTACCCGTTAGTTTGGGCCAAGCACATAACGTCATATCTGAACTGATGCATACATAACTGACAGCGCATAATCCAACAACTGAAGGCCTTGACATTCACTGACCGCTTATAGGTAGGAGCCTGACTAGGTATTGACAGCGGATGGATCCGCTGAGATCGTGCCCGTTCTGGAGCCGCCCGGGTGGATCAAGAAGGACAGTCCCGCGGCCGGAGATATAGGACTAGGGTCGCTAGATCTGAGGCCATCGTGAATATGGCAAAGCTCTCATGCACATGTCGATCCGGTAGTTTGTTAATGTTTAATCTAGCTTCAGCATGGTCGCCTGCAGTAGTTGATACTCAAGCGTTGAGATTGAGTAAGTAGTTGTTCCAACTAATATGGTTGAATACCATGTTCCGTGTAAAGACAATCACGTCAAGTTGAAAAGGCGGTAACATACCTAGATCTAGGAGGAGCCTTTGACCCAGTTCGCTTACACGGGATATCCAAGTTTCAATAAGAGTGGGCATGGACTGGACTGAGCGCCTGCCCGATGGGACCTCAAAACGGACCCCAGATCCGTAATTGACTCAGATCTTACCTGAGAAGAGTTGTTCCTGCATAGCCAAGATCTAAAGATTCATCAAAAACCCTGGGCTTCGTTGCGTGAGGTCCAACACAAAATTTTCATATTCCGTGTAATAAGTAGGTACTGGAACAAAGCTTGACAATCAATGAACAGATTGACAATGTTTCATGCCGAAGATCGCACGTCACTTTGAGGCCAAGAGAGCTAGGTAGATTCTGTACACTACCACGAGTCGTGTCAGATTCGATAATTGATTTAACAATGGCATTCAATGCTAATAGATCTGGTTTCCCCACGTTGCAGATGCAGCTCAAAACGTTAAACCTGAACAAGACTAACAGACATGTGAGCTGCAGCCTGCAGGAGTGTAAGTACATAAGTCACAAGGCCAAAGCCTATAGAAATTATAATTCAGACAGAGCATCACTTTTTTGGTGCACAAGCATGTCACATGCTTTTTGTCTGCCAAGCTCTTGCCTGCTGACTAAATCGCACCAAGCCCCTGTTTTGCCTGTGGCCCGTGCCTACTTCGCGTTCAGGATCGTTGCCCCGAAGCAAAGCCGCCAGCCGATTCGACGTCACGTATCTCCTGAAAGTCGCGATTTCTATCAATACTCGACCAGCCAAACCTGATTTCGACTATCGGTCCAGTGATATTCGATACGGAAACCTCTCCTGCACATATGGTTCCTTTCAAATGATCGGTGACCCCGCCAAGCCTCCAGCTGAGCCAGCGCGCCACCTTCTCCCAGACGCGATCAACTATCCCCATCTCCCGCCAAAGACACATCGAGTTTCGCATATACATCGCTGTTGGCATCTTTCATGATGGCTCCGGCGTCTCCGACACCTAGGAGACCTGTCACTGGACGTCGCCGAGGACGTCCCCCAGGTTCAACCAATGCCGCTCGCGCCGCGAGGGCCGCAGCTCTTGCAGCAGCTTCTGCCACCGAACCTCCACCAAAGCGACGTCGATATGCCCCGGCAGGCTCCCGATTTATTGCAGGAGGAGCTGGTGGAGGTGGTCGCTATGTTACCTCTGACCTGTTGGTCACACCAAATACTGCTGCTCCTTCAACAACATCAAGATCACGAGCCGCTGCGCGTGAGGCTATCAATGGCCCTTCACCATCTCTCATGCCCCGACGCGAGAGAGGGGCTCGCACACGAGCCGCTGGAAATGATGATTTGGAAGAAATGCAGTGGGGTTCTGCTGCGGCTATGGCGACAGCGGTAAAGCAGGCTGAAGACTACAAGCCCCGCGAAGAGCGCAGTTGGGAAGACTTCCATCCTAACCTAGATATCGAGGCTACCTTCTTGGTCCTCCGGTCTGAGCAAGTCGATGGAATCCCCCAAGAGCAGCCAGAAACGTCATCTGTTCAAATGCTTACAACGCCCTTGGACGAGACCGGGATTCCTTCAAAACAGCCCAACCCCGCATCAACTGGGAACTCTCCAAATCCACTGGGGCGTTCAGACTCAAATGCCGCTGATGCTACTACTGAAACCCCCTTACGTCGCCCTCGTCGACCGACTCGAGATGTTGTCAGCTTCTACAGTAGCCGACCTTTGGATCTTCTGACGACACCAAAAACACCCAAGATCCTTCCCATTCAAAATCAAACACCGAAAGAGAAACTAGACCTCAAGTTACCTTCATATCGCAAGACCAACCGCATCGAGTTGTTCGAGAGTAAAACATTTGGTCAGGCTCGTTATGTTGACAAGGCCATGAGCAATGTTGGCTACCAAGAGAGCGACCATTATATGCGCCCAGATCAAACCCTAATCAAATCCTCCGATCTCCACGCCGAAGATGACGCGGACCTGACTGATGCCACGACGTCCGAAGAGCCGGTTTCGCACAGACGAATTGGTCGTGTAGAATATGATATGGATGAGCAAGACGACATGTGGCTCGAGCGACTGAATGCTTCCCGCAAGGAAGATGAGCTCGAGGAGATAACACGAGAAATTTTCGAGATCACTATGACCAAGATCGAAAAAGAGTGGCATGCGCTGGAGAAGCGAATACCAAAACCAAATCCCAAACCGCCTCAAACTCATCGCCCTCGATCAAGTTCGGCTGCAGCAGTTAACGGGGAACCGCAGGGAGGCGAAGAGCCTGACTCTAGATGTGCCATTTGTGATGATGGTGACTGCGAAAACACCAACGCAATTGTGTTCTGCGACGGCTGCAACCTCGCGGTCCACCAGGAATGCTATGGAGTACCCTTTATCCCAGAAGGCCAGTGGCTATGCCGCAAATGCATGCTTTGTGGTCGGGGAGTTCCAGTAGGTTGGCTTGAAATCATATGGATATGCTTTTATACTGACTTGAAAACAGACTTGTATCTTCTGTCCTAACACTGATGGAGCGTTCAAGCAAACGAATTCCTCCAAATGGGCTCACCTACTGTGTGCGATGTGGATCCCCGAAGTTTCTTTAGGGAACCATACATTCATGGAACCTGTCATGGATGTAGAAAAGGTGCCCAAAAGTCGGTGGAAATTAACATGCTACATATGTCGACAACGAATGGGTGCATGCATCCAATGTGGGAATAAGAACTGCTATCAAGCGTTTCATGTCACCTGTGCTCGGAGATCCCGGCTGTTTCTTAAAATGAAGACCAGTCAGGGTGCTCTCGCCGTATTGGATGGTGGTATGGTTCTCAAGGCGTTTTGCGACAAGCATTGTCCACCCGACTACGCGCAGGAGCATAACATTCATCAGGCCACAAAAGCTGCCAAGAAGTTTTATAAGAGAACCATGAGAAATCGCATCTGGGCTGAAAACACAGTTGCTGCAAATAACATTGCCGCGCGGCACCGCGATGCACTTGCTGAACAGCCACCAGACGAGTCGCAGCTTGCGGGCAACAAGAATTCTGCTTCCGGCGATAAGAAGAAAGGGCAAAGTCCAAAGAACTTGTGGAAGATGCCTTCAGGTGCCCCGGTCATACCACAGGCGGTATTTGAGATTGTCGAGGCTTCGATCCAAAGATTTCCCTTCCGCAAGCGTAAAGATTTCTTGAGTGAGGCGTGTCGCTATTGGACCCTCAAGAGACAACAACGCCGTGGTGCTGCACTCCTGAAGCGTCTCCAACTCCAGATGGAATCGTTTTCCTCAATGGAGCTAACCCGGCGGGACTTTGCAGCTATGGGGCCAAGTGGAAAGGCTAGATTGACCAGACGCATTGAATTCGCAGAAGACTTGATCAAAGAACTGGAACAGCTCAAGGATCTTGCGAGTCAAGTTGTGGAACGGGAACAAGTCAAAGTGGACGCCGGTGAGCTCGAACAAGAATTTGTGGATGAGTGTTATTTTCCCGTCGCAAAGCTGCTCAACCCTGCCATTGACAGGGCAGTATCGTAAGTATAGCACTCTACAGCTTGTGACAACAACTAACTGGTCCAGACTCGATAAAGACCTTTTCAATGACGGGTTGAATAAGCTGCAAACTCGCATAAACAGCCGCTTCTATGTAACGGTTATATCGTTTGCCGTGGATCTGTGCAATGTTATCAGCGATGGCATAGCTACAACACCTGAGCCTAAGCCACCTACGGATGTTGCTCAACCCGAACCTAGCGATGCATCGCCTGCCAAAAACACATTCTCTGATATTCGAGAACGACGCAAGCTAGGAAAGCGGATATTGAAAGCAGTCCAGCCATTCCTCGAATCAGCTTTGCGAGTCGAATCTGAGATTTCTCAGAAGCCGTTCGAGGGTTTGCAGAAGGAGCTAGAGGACACCATCGACAAAAGCGTAGAAGCTCGACGTCCACTGACTGTTACAGGCCAGGACAAGCCGTTGGACCCTTCCGACGAAGCGAATGATACCATTATGGTGGATTCTGAACTACAAATCACTGTCAAGGCTGGTTCGACCGAGGGCGGAGATGCGATGGATACCACGTCGGATGGTGGAAATATCGACGTGAGCACTAATATTGATGTGGACACTTCACAACTCGCAAAGGCAGAAGCAGGGGAGAAGCAGGAGTCTCTTCCTAACACAGTGCAGTCATCTGACACGCCTCCTGACACAAATGGTTATGTGTCGAAGCCTCAAACTGCACAGTCAGGGCCACCTACACCACCTCAATCCAACGGCAGTCTTGGGTTGGAGCCCTCAGATCCTCTTACCGACGGAGGGATACTCTGGTATCTCAAAGGCCTCGACCCTAAGGGGACTTCGGTTCTTGAGGAACAATGGGCTGGTAGGGATGCCGTCCGAATGCTCAGTGAGGATCTGACGGATCTTGATGATGAGGTACTGAAAGGGCTGGGTATGGATGTTGATAATGCAGTGGCATCCGCGGCCGTGGAAGCAGATGAGGAGGAAGCTAAGGCGGCGGCGGAGCCCACGGGTGGTAAGACCAGAGCGAGTAAAGCAAAGAAGCGGAGGGCATCAACCAGGAGAAGATGAGCTCCGACGGACGGCGTATTGAGGTAGTAGGCTCATCACGAAGGGTGATTTTCACTTGCGGGTTCAGCTGTGCGGGTCTATTTCTTGGTACTACAGAGGGTTATACAGAGATACTTGAGCTTGGCGTTCAAAGATAGGAAAGGTACAATCACTAGGGTTAATTCTTCTTTTTGGGGGAATCATGGGAAGAGAAAGGCGTTGGCGGAGGATCCCGCAAAGGAATGCGGAAACGAAAGGGCTGGGTCAGCGATGGATTGTTAACAATATTTAATGCCAGGAGCTACGATATCAATGCATAACACTAATGGTCGTGGATTATCTAGATTAGCGTTTAGATCAAATCTGTCTAAAGTGGTGTCCCATAATACTTCTAAGCCTAACCGTAGTACCTAGACACTTCGGCCTTCACAATCAGCTTTTCAATGGAGCAAATAACAAACAATCCAGGTACGGATGGACGGAAACTAATGATATCCTGAAATTTCTGGTCAAATCATGTCTTTAAGGATGGTGCTCAAGACGTGGAAACATGTATCCTCAAGCTGCTAGCTTCGCTGATCAAGCGTATAAAAGTGATATCAGGTGAGAGATATCGAGATTAGTAGCCAGATGCATGATGACATTTTCTGGATATGACGAAATGCCACAATCGTTCGTTCCAGCTGCTTGTCTTAACATGGACTCTAGAAAGACGGGCTTGCTTTACCGTACATCGGCTGCATGTCAAGCGGGGCATAGAACTGTTGTCCTGACGCAATGCGGTTGAGAGAAAGCTGATGGTCGGTGTAGGGTTGGGGTTGATTTTTCGTTGTCAAAAAAGTCAAAGAGAGGACAGGCTAGGTCACACATAAACGATTTATTACCGTCTATTTCGATGTCTGACGTGTCTTAGAGTTAGAGTGATAAAGCTGTGATACACAGATGGTTAGACGATATGCTCATCGAGCTTACGTGGGATTAATGACTCAACCAGACCGTCTACAGTACTGCATTGATTCCATTGTGGACAGAGATTAGCTTCGTAGAACTACCCGCAGTCCTCCGTCGGTCAGGTATTGAGTCCTCGTATACACCAGGGCCTTGGTTCTGGATTGTTTCTAGTTGTTGAGGGGAGGGCTGAGAAACCATCATCGTTCTACAAAAAATGGGCATGTGCCGTGATGTGTTGTGTGAAAGCCGAGTGGCGATAATTTTAGGTCGTTTAATGCCCCGATGTTGAGAAATCCCATGGGGTTATGGAGATGTCTCCAGAAATCCAATCCGCTGTTGAGAATGGAGGTACACAACGGGCTAGACGGGTCGTTTTAGAAGTATGGAGCCGCAGTAAGGTCAGTGTCCTTACCGTAACGTTGACAAGCCCGACTTCTATTTGTTGTAGATGAGAAATTGAATCGGGATTGGATGTTACGTATTCGATCGCAATACGACTTCAGGTTATTCCATGTCTTTATATGGATATTCATGGCTAAAAACGTATGGATCTTATTTTAGTCAATGGACCCCCCCTGCTGCTGTTGCGCTTCACGTCGAATCAGCTTTTCCTATCTAAAACACACGCGACAGCTTCTTTCTTTTCTTGTGTATTATTAAGGTGACTAATGAGGGGGAGAGATTCTGATATTCGGCACTGGCGAACTGATTGAGCTAAGAAAGCCGAGAGAGGCTGAGCAGTATGAAACTGAGGTTTAAATTGACTTGGTGATTAAACGCCGACGAATCCGATCTTAAAGTTATACAGAAGGTTTTAGAATTGAGACGCCCCCTTTTTCTACCTGTCTACCCTAGTGACTGATAGGGAAAAAATTGAGTTGAGCTAGGTCAAGTTATTTTTTTCCTTTTTTCTTTCATCTCCAAGCAGGATACTAAAGTGAGGGTATCCATAACTGGGCACCCAACGGGCAGCAAGCAAATGAGACTTTTTAATAATAGAGAGAAGGAAATGAGACGTTGATTTCAGCCAAGCAAGCGAGACAAGTAACCCAGGACGACGTGTACAGCAATACCGTCGGGTACTGTTATTGACTGAAGAGGGGACAAAGCTACTGTCGGCTCCGAAGTCGCAATATGAGCCGCGTTCCAGTCTCTTAGTGTTACATAGAGTCTGCTTGATATCGAGAACCAAGTTCTGATGAGGTGACTCTCATGTGAAGATGCCCGTCCTGTAGGATAGATCAAAACTTCCTACATGATAAGCAGCCTCAATATGTACCTAGTCAATAGTCTTGGACCGGGCTTGATTATAGCGGTTTCCCACTAGAAGCTAGCTACAGCTCAGCGGTCCCAGAAGAGTCGTCATCCCTGTAACCACATCCCAAGGAAGCTCCAGAGTCCCATTCCAGCTCATATCCAATCCTCGGGCCCTGTACTAGCGTCCCCTAAGCAAGGCAGGTACCGTCGCAGGACGCCCATAGTAGCCCAAGCGTCGGGTACCTCTAGTCTATGGAAGGTCTAGGCTTTTTTTTCTTTCTGTGCAGTGGGTGGCTCTGGCTCCCAGTTTGCTTTCTGGTCCATAAGGTAGGTGATGGTGACGAGGAGACGGTCTAGCTGGAAGGCAGGCGGGTGAAAAAAAAAATCCCCCCTTCCCCTTCCGTTCTGAGAAAACCTTCAACCCTTCAAACTCAACCCGACGACGACCGAGACGAAGACGTTATCTACGTTTATCACCGTGTTAGCCCATCGCCAACACACTCTGCGAATATATTCCAAGCTGCCCATCTTCGTGAAGAGCTGCTTTGATTGACCCTGTCCCGCCATTTACCTTGGCCCCAGACGACGACCGACGAACCACCGTGTCCGTCCTAAAATCCCGACTCCAAATTCCCTGATCGCGCGCCCGCTTGGCTGCCCCAACACAACTACAATACAAATACAGAATACGACGATAACAGCGACGACGAGAATATCACTTCTCATCTCCAAACCGACGACTGAGTGGCCTCTCCGCTGCTCTCTACTTGTTTATCATACAAAGGCGACGAAGCGTCACATATTTGTTGACGCATACTCATTATCTCGGACGAGAATAAATAACAGAAACTCGCGCTGACGGCGTTTTGTTCTATTCTCCTCTCCGGTTTTGCCCCCATTTTCTGACGCCCTGTACCTACCGTCTCTTTTCTGGTACAGCTATCAACAACCAAAGTCGGTGGCCCACTGCGGCAACCACGACGACGACTGTTTTTCTCCCTGTACTTGACGTGATCTGATTGCTTCTTTTGCAATTCAATTCAATATCGACAAATTGCTTGATTCGTTTCTCCGCTTTCGCTTTGGCTTTCAATCCTCGAAAGCTTCCGCAGCTAAAGCAAAGCCTCTCTCCGATAGAGAGACGTGATCCCTTCACGGGTAAGTTTCCATTTGGTGCGCCCCATTCGTTGCTCCCTCGCTGGCTCGCCGTGCCGCGCCGTCTCGTCTCCCCTCTTGTTCCCCTCCCGCATTACCTACACACCTTGTCTGGCTTCTCCCCTCCAAATTTTCTGGGTTCTACTTGCTATTCCCACCATCGCAACGCAACCCATCTTTTGCCTCATATCCATCGTCAAATTTTCACACTTTGTGTCGGTTGAGGCGTTTTGCGAGTTTGGAGACATTTATTTTTTCACTTCCATTTGTCTTTTTTCTCCGTCTCTCCTTATTTTGTGTCTTGTTGCTCCTCCGGTTTCACCGGCTGACTCGGCCAGGTTTTGTGAAGTGCACCCATCCATCTGCTATCATATTCCACTCGACAAAGTTACCCCCGCAGTCGTTCTGATTAGCGATCTTGACTGCCGCTTTCCTCTTCCCCCACGCGACCCTCCCTCATTTCTACCGCGGGCTCGCTCTCGCCAGCAGATACTCCTAAAATGGCAGACCAACACGAGGTCGATCTCGACTCTATAATCGACCGGCTACTCGAGGTGCGAGGCAGCCGACCCGGCAAGCAAGTTCAGCTCCTTGAGGCCGAGATTCGCTACCTTTGCACCAAGGCTCGTGAGATCTTCATCTCTCAGCCTATTCTCCTCGAGCTTGAGGCTCCTATCAAGGTATGTTTTCGATCTTACCCGGCCGTCTCAGCTCTAGATATACTTCAAGGGCCTCGCCGCTGTTGTACTGGACCCGAGGCAATCAAGAGAATCGATTTGCTGACCTGCCTGTTTACGCTTTGTAGATCTGTGGTGATATTCACGGACAGTACTACGATCTCCTCCGACTCTTCGAGTACGGTGGCTTCCCTCCCGAGGCCAACTACCTCTTTCTCGGTGACTACGTCGACCGAGGTAAGCAATCTCTCGAGACCATCTGCTTGCTCCTCGCCTACAAGATCAAGTACCCCGAAAACTTCTTCATCCTACGAGGTAACCACGAGTGCGCCTCCATCAACCGTATCTATGGATTCTACGACGAGTGCAAGCGTCGTTACAACATCAAGCTGTGGAAGACTTTCACCGACTGCTTCAACTGCCTTCCTATCGCTGCTATCATTGACGAGAAGATTTTCACCATGCACGGTGGTCTGAGCCCTGATCTCAACTCTATGGAGCAGATCCGCCGGGTTATGCGCCCTACTGATGTGAGTACATCATGATTAGCGCATTGAGTGTCATACTGACGTATTTCCAGATTCCTGACTGCGGTCTTCTCTGTGATCTTCTGTGGTCCGATCCTGATAAGGACATTACTGGATGGAGCGAAAACGATCGAGGTGTTTCTTTCACATTCGGTCCTGATGTAGTCTCGCGTTTCTTACAGAAACATGATATGGACCTCATTTGCCGAGCTCACCAGGTTGTCGAGGATGGGTACGAATTCTTCTCTAAGCGCCAGCTGGTCACACTATTCAGTGCGCCCAACTACTGTGGTGAATTTGACAACGCTGGTGCTATGATGAGCGTCGACGAGAGCTTGCTGTGTTCTTTCCAGGTGAGTTGAGGAAAAAATCGTCTTGATATGAAGGATGCTAATATTTTTTGTTCAACAGATCTTGAAACCCGCTGAAAAGAAACAAAAGTATGTTCAAACAGTTGGCAGCACAAGCACGCCAATCAAATCCCTTTCCAAAATGAAGAATTGAAGAATTTATGCCAACAATTTTTGCTTTCAACAGGTTCGGCCGACGTTAAATGACCGCATCCTCGAACGACGTGGATGACCACCGCGACGAAGAACGAACGACTCGACTCGGGACTTGTCTCGATCGAAGCGCACCCCCAATCTCCGCCGTCTCGCAGCTAGCCTTGCCACCTGTGGTGGTAGGGAATGTTGGTTCACTGGGAGGGTGACGGAACTTAAGAGGCGCCGGACCGCGACGCTGACTTTTGCGAAACCCGAATCGTCTCTAATGCCTATATGCGAACTTGATAACGACAAACGGCTGTTTCTTAGCTCCACAGATAAAACATTGACAAAACTTGTTTTTTGAGTTGCACACAGTTCTCGGATTCCATGCATATGATCCACGGGACAGACGATCTGATACCATTTCTCTGCTCCGCGTAGGCTGGCCCGTGGACAAACGCAGTTCGAGAGACTGATGATATCTCTCACTTTATTTCTTGTGATGACGAGGATAATCCATCGACGGCTAATCTGGCTTGGAGCGTTTTAACGGTCGTGTTGCATTTCATGGACGAGGTTTGTGTGGTCTTATTCGTTGCTCACGGGCAACCTCTGTATACGTTTTGTGCTTTTAGCTGGGTTTGATGAGGGAGGAGACAGCGTTGCTTGATTTTGCTGAGGGATATGAGGACAGGTGGAAGTGGACCCGGAGGATAGAAAACGTTAATTGCTGTACGAATTGTGATAAAAAAAGATTGTCTGTTGCATTCCTAATGAGTCGTCTTGCAATTACTCGTTGCCAAGTTCAAATCGTGGGTAGTAACATGCCATGCATGACCATCAATGACAGGTGTAATCGATGTTGCGTGGTGTCGAGTCTTGTGGAATACTTGCAAGTGTAAGTGCGTTCCTAGGTATTTATACTCGGATGTCTGTTATGCTTGAAGTTTTTCGGCGCTTTCAATTGCAATGCCATACGCTGTGGCCTTCATCCAAGGCAAGTCATCTCATCAACTCCAGGTACGAACAGGTAATCATTCATTACTGACAATCCTCACACTTCTTTTCTTCCGCCCCAGTCGTCTTCCCTTCCACTACATCATCCTTCTTACCCTCATTCCCTTTCTTCCCGTAATCTTTATCCACATGACCCAGATCCCGGTCCGGTTCAATGACGTCTCTCACCCTTCTCTTGAGCTCTTTTGTCTCGGGAAAGCCTCCATCTTCACGTCGGTCCCAGAGAGTCTTTGTAGAGGCAGCCTCTGCCCCAGGAGCTTGGTGGGTGATGGAAACGATAAAGGTTCCGCTTGTGGCGGGTTGGAGGGCGACTTCACCGAGATCTGTAGAAAACGTCGAGAGCAATTCCTGAGCGTACTGGGGATCATCAGGGTTTTATTCCAAAGATTGTATTATATGTCTTATTGGTTGAGACACGTTAGGTAAACTTACGTAGGCTGCTCTGAGCATCCATTTACACTTTGTGCAAAACTGGATAGAGACGCGGGGAAGAGGCGTTTGGCTGGCCATTTTTAGTATCGATGGTTGGTAGGTATTTTCTATGCAGCTGGTTCCGGGAACGTCGTGGTCTATCCTTGGCTGAGCCGCCTCCGATTTGACTTTTCTTTCCTTTTCGCTGCGGAGTTTCGGCTGTAGGAGCAACTCAATGGCTTTTCTTAGCGGCGATCTTGATGATGGCTTTGACAGGCGAGCATCGATGAAAGATTCAGAAGTAAGAGACAAAAGGACACGAAGAGTTCTAGATATGGGAATGTTGGATTGAAGTCTATGAGTAGGTAGATAGGGATATGGACGAGTAGACGGTTTAAAGCTTTGCCCCTCATTGAGGTAGGTACAGTAACTTATGCTGATTTGATTGATTGATGCAAGCCCCGCGGCCGAGAACAGTCACGTCGATCCAGCTGATCCACTTGACTCGCTCTGAGGCTGATTGATCCATGGACTGAACTGAACTGGACTGAGCTGTGTTTGGATCAGGTGGGGTCAGACGAACGCAGGCAGAGTCCTTACAACTGATGCGGAGAATTGAAGGTAATAGATAATAGATCTTTCGAGTTGCGGCACATAATCAACTTAACATGCAACCAATATGGGGAGATTTAAGATCAATATCACGGTCGAGGATAAGCAAGATGTTGAGAAATGGAAGAATTAAACTCGTCGAATCATTGACAAGAAGTACAAATTGGCTTGCGAAACGTACACGACATGGAAAGGATACCTAGATGATAACAGAAAAATGATAATAAAAAATTGGGAATTATTACATTCGCGCGAGCCTGATCCATAACCGTTTCTCCGAACCCAGACCCAGACCTCCCCTCCGTGGTCTCATGGCAGCACCTATGTTTCCATTCAAAGAAACAAAGCATGCGCCGAGATAGAATTAAAATCACCGTCGACTATAGTTCCCCCTGTTCTTGCTGCTGGCTTTTGTGACCCGCTCAAATGGTATCTTGGGGTATCTCGATCTGCGTCCCTGTGGTACAGCCGGATCATATGGGTATGAGCTTTCTCCCTCCTTCTGGCGCTTCGTCAGTGAGACAATTCGTCCCCAGCAGCGTCCCCAAGTGACTGTCGTCGGTGTCGTTGTCGTTTCGCTGGCAGGCGCTTCGGTATCCAGGGCCCATTTCGCCTGTGTTGTCCGAGTATCCCATACTCAGATCTCCTTAATTTACTCCCCTTAAATGCGTCACAAACATATCAAAATTGACTGCGGCCCTCCTCCAATCGCTGAATCATCGTCGACATTGCGTAGTAGTTGATTTTTGGTAATCGGTAGTGAAGAAAAAAATTACAACGACTGGTATTACATGACCACACAGCAGCCACCAGATTGTTGCGGCGCATAGGGGTCCTCGCCCTTGGGGACGGCGCCCCAGACGGAGGGAACCATGTAGTCCCGAGTACCGTTGCAGTAAGCAATGATGCTGTTGCAGGATTAGTCACTGTACACACGCGCCAATTTAGTTCCAATGCCATTTACATACCTCTTTGATGCTGTGCTGACGGGGATGCGTTCTCGCTCAAGATCCTCACGCAGGCGGTTGTTGAGCTCCGTTAGTCGTCGAAGCTTGAGATCAGCCATGGACTGCTTGTTCTTCTTGATTTGCGAAGGGTCGCCGACATCGCGAGAAGTGTACTGAGGCATCTTGGAATGGGGTACCGAGGTGAATTAAGTGTAAGGGTGTTTCGCGGAAGAGTCACGGCTATTAGGCGCGCGAACACGTCAAGAACTGCCATTGCTTGGGATTAGTCAACTGTACATTCGAATTCGGCTTGGTGTCAAGGTGTAAATAGAGCGTCGCGACATGAACAAAGAGAGAACCAAGGAATGAGATGAATGTGCCCCGTGCCAATCGAATTGAGGTGTTTCGGTCAAGGCCATTGCGAACGCTCAGTCGAAGGGGGCGTCGTTCATCTCGTTGTTGATTTGGTCGTTGAAGCGCGGATGCCAATGTCGCTCGCCCCTAATCGACGGCAACGGGGCGGGTTCGATTGCTTGAGAAATGACTTACGGAGAGTCGGGCTCGAGTCAAATGAATGACACTGAGTGAGCTGAGAGCTTGCGAAGCAGCTGAGACGCGGACGAGAATGACAGGATCGACGGTCGTGACGGTGTTCGGAGGTCGATGTTTGGGTTGAAATGGGTATGTGAAGGAAGAAGAAAAAAGGGTCCGTCGAGGCCAGGGAAAGTGGAAGCGGAAGGGTAAAAGGTAAGGAAGGTAAGGTTTGGTGAAGTTTGGTGGCAGAGAGCAGGAGCGGGAGAATGTGATGGGAAGGCCCGGGGGATGTAGCCTCCACCTGGTAGGGGGGGAAACTGCACCTCACTTCACTGAGTGGAACCCCCCGAGCTAGAGACCTGACTTGAGTGTAAGTACCTACCGCTACCGCTACCGCAACCTACGGCCTAGTCCATATCCAGCAGGGTTTAGTTAGAGCCAGTGGTGGAGTCATGGCAGTAGAGGATTGACCAGTGGCTATTCGTCTGGGGGTTAAGTTACTTGGATGCACGGATTTTCTGAGTGGCTCGTGTACTGCGGGAGCCCTGGCAGCAACTGGGGGTCAACCTTGCTAGGAGCCTTTTTGCGGAAGGACGCTTCCATTGCTACTGTAATCCATGAATGTAATAACACAAGTACAATATGCTCGGACTCTTGGATTGTTTGTTAGTAGGATGGTGTATCCGTACGAAAGCAAAACACAAACACTGCAGACCAGGGACTGGTTGGTTGGTTGGTCAGACTCGACATTTTCTTTTACTTATCGTGAGGCTGCGCTGGGAATGATTGACAAACATAGTGAAACTCTAATGAGCTCACTCGACCTATTCTGTCCAGCAATCGATAATGAAATTTGTCTTGTCTCCTTATCCCCTTGATCACCTCAGCCTCCAGGAGCCGAGAAGCTCGCGCCATTGGCCATCAGCGGGGCTGCGGAGCTGTCTAATCCCCTTGGATTCAAAATCAGGACTCCAATCCATTTACGTCCAGGCCTCATTTTAGCTGCAAAGCTACAGATGCTTGATATTGCCTCTGGAATTATGAGGAGAGGAACCTGAATCAGCAACCCTCCCAGCCAAGAATCTACAGTGCTGTGGGATGGCTGGGTGGGAGAATTCTGTCGGGTTTTCGGTGGTAAAAGAGAGCGCCCAGATCATTGATTGGCGACATATTTTTACAACGTTGAGTGAAAGCAAGCTCAAGAAATGACGCCCACATTCATGTTTCAATTAGCCTACCTATCCATCGCAGCTTCCTACAGGACCACTGAGAAATCACAATCAATGCATTTTCCTCGAGGTTTAGTCATTCGTCAGAATATTACCGGCAAGATCTGCTGTTATCAAATCCCGACCCAGAAGAGGACATGTTGACCAAAAAGGCACCTCAACCAGGTACAAGAAGTGATTGCCGCTAGGAAACGAAGACCGAGCTCTTGATCTCGTCTCGACCACTTGGTACAAGCTTCGAACCGAGGGCATCAGTATCCGCGTTCACAGTCTTTTTCTCAATCAATTCCCCTAATCCTTTGTGAAGATCATGGTCGAGACGCTCATAGTCTCCGTTTCTGTCACTTCCCGCTCTCGGAACGCTGCAGTAGCGGCCTGCATACATAAAGGGGCTGCTTTAACCTGTGGGTTAGGGGGCCAATCTCTAATTGACCGTGCCTTGCAGATACCATCATCCAAAAAGCAGTGAACGAAAACGTCCATTTTCAAGTCTTAGGTCTGTTCTGATAAACCTACCGTTGCTTTCAGAAACAAAAAAACATCGATGAATTCAGTTTGTTTCTCATATTCCCTCTCTTGCTGTACCCAGGCCCTTAAATGACATGCTAATTAGCTACTAGCTTGAAGCCCAGGATTCTCTGCTAGTGTAAAGAAGAGCCAACGACGCTCCACCAAAGAGTTGCTGGGGTTCGCGTCGTGATTAAGATGAGACCCGTCTTGGCGACACAACAAAACTCGTCCCCAGAAGGAATACCGTGGTAAAAGTTCAACAAGTCACGATACCTTGCTTGTTCTCAGGGTTGTAGCCTGAGGAAGGGCTGTGTAGCCCTGCACGATTGTTGTGTTCCGTTTCGGATTGCTGTGAGTTGTTGCGTTCGAGCTGGGGCTCAGCAGCCTCAAATGTCCACCAAAGAATGAAACAATTATGTACCAAGAGGAATTGCTTTTGTTGGTGTTGCTTGATTGTCTAACGGCTCCAGCTTTCAGCCTCTTCCCCCATATCTTCATGTCTCGGTAGCCAGTTCCGCTTATGAGCTGATTGCTGTGCACCTATCTTGTCTTCCATGTATCGACGTGGCCCGAGCCAGTGCGTGCATTCGGCATTTTTGCACGATCCGCGGTTCATGTACTGTACCTGCTTTTTACCCCTGGCCAGGTTACCATTCGTGCCATTTCGTCTGCTCGCTATGTGCATCCGTACTCTTTTTTATGAGCTCGCAAGTCGCAAGCTCGGTTAATCTCTAATCTCTATTCAGATGCGCAGTATTGATCAACGCCAAGCTGGGACCACCTGACGCCATTGTCAAGGATATCTCCTGTTGATGAGTACGACAGTTACTGACTGAAATCCAGGTACAAAAATTTAAAACAGAGTCTTCCTTCTTCTGATACTGGGAGTTTGTGTCCATGAGTCACTCAACTATCCATTTATTCAGCACCATCTTTGGTCTGATATCCTCCACAGGTATGCTAAGGAGATAAATTAGTTTCTAAGGAATCTCCGACTTAAATTTCGGGTAAAATTTCCATATTCCCTCGACACTCCGTGGGTTAACTATTCCTATCCCTGAGTAAGGCCGTCATTTCAACGGCAATCGTTTCCCCGCGATGATGGCAATTTATGAAAATATTGCACCTACAGTACGTGTGCTTGAATCCAATTCGCTCGCAACGGTCGTTGTGACAGCCGTGGACGCTACGGTGTATGTAAACCTCCGACTTTCCGTGAGAGTCCGCCCATTGCACAGTTACATCCAATGGCCTCCATCATGAGCTCTTTGCGCACTATTCGCGCAATGACCAAATTGACGTATAGACCACAAGGCTCTGACCAGTTGGTTTACTTGTAATATCACCTACATGGGGTACCCTTCCTGAGATAAGCCTGGTAGATAACATAACTTCATTCTTGCACCACATTTATCTCTACCTAGACTGGTATACCTTCAATTGCAGCACAAGTAGAAACCTTTTCCTCAATGCCTATAATGGCTTATGAACTGTTCTACGGGTCACATACGTACCGGTTGACTCAAAACACTCCCTAGATGGTATTGACGTCAATGTCGTTTGTTTCCAGTATTATCAGCTGCTACTCAGTAAGAAGCGACCACTAGATCACCCCGCCGACTAGACCTGTGGCGTACAAGCTCATCCGCCACAGAAGGTCAAGTAAAGCCACAAGATTGTCACATCTGATGAGTCAGCGAGTGAAAGCCCCTCTTCAAGGTGTGTAGCGGGTAGCGGCCACACAACGAAAATCGAAGGAAAAATTCAACAACGGAAGGGTGCTTTACAACACCATCACGAGTGCCGGTCGAATTTCCTCAGCTCTCTTTCCCCGCCGGCTGATCGATCTCGGATCATCATCATCAACTCTCCTCTCTTAGTCAAGTCATATCTAGAGGAGGTTGCCCAGCATGGTATGTAAATACCTTCCTTTGTTCCGGTTGCGGTGACTCGAGCCCTATCTCCGTCCGCGTCTTACCCCTCCTCCACACTGTATCTATCACGATGCTGACTTGAAGTTTTTCGATAGCCTCCTCCGCCACACCAAAAGCCCGAGAATGTTCTCAAGAGGGCTCATGAACTCATCGGTGTCGGTCAGGCCTCCGCTGCCTTGACCCTGCTGCATGAGCACATCACCAACAAGCGATCCCGAAATGTCCCCATCATGTCGCTAGAGCCCGTGATGCTCCTCCTCGTCGAACTCTCCGTCGAACAGAAGAAGGGCAAGCTCGCCAAGGATGCTCTATACCAGTACAAGAATATTTCCCAGAACACAAATCTTGCTACCATCGAGGTATGTATATTCGCTCCGACTTCCGCCAAGTCGCAAGTCACTATTGAGATATTTCGGCGCTAATATGTGCATATACAGTTGGTCTTGAAGAAGTTCATCGAGCTTGCCGTCGAGAAGGTCACTGCCGCCCAACAAAAGGCCGACGAAGTCCAGGAGAGCATTGACGCTACTGCCGGCACCTCCAACATCGACGACCTCGAGGCTACCGAGACCCCGGAGTCTATCCTCCTCGCCACCGTCTCCGGCGAGCAGTCCCGAGACCGTACCGACCGAGCCATCGTCACCCCTTGGCTCAAGTTCCTCTGGGAGGCCTACCGAACTGTCCTCGACATCCTCCGAAACAACGCTCGCCTCGAGATCCTTTACCAGAGCACCGCCACCCAGGCCTTCGACTTCTGCCTCAAGTACACCCGCAAGACCGAGTTCCGCCGTCTTTGCGAGCTGCTCCGCAACCATGTCCAGACCGCCGCCAAGTACTCTTCTCAGATGCACGCCATCAACCTGAGCGATCCCGACACTCTGCAGCGACATCTTGAGACTCGTTTCCAGCAGCTTAACGTCGCTGTTGAACTCGAGCTCTGGCAGGAGGCTTTCCGCAGCGTTGAGGATGTCCACACTCTTCTCAACCTCAGCAAGCGACCTCCTAAGAATGTCATGATGGCCAACTACTATGAGAAATTGACTCGAATCTTCCTTGTCGGCGGTAATCATTTGTTCCATGCCGCTGCTTGGTCCAAGTACTACACTCTCCTCCGCCAGTCCTCTGTTCTCGTTGCTAGCGGTCAAGGCAAGAAGGCTGATAACCCCCCTGTATCTGATGCCGAGCTTCAAAAGGCTGCCTCTTTCGTCGTCCTTTCTGCTCTGGCCATCCCCGTCATCAGCACTAGCCGATCTCGTGGTGCCATGGTTGACTTCGACGAAGCCAGGAAGAACAAGAACTCCCGCCTGACTCACCTTCTTGGCATGTCTCAAGCTCCTACTCGTGCCAGGCTCTTCCGGGATGCTCTGTCCAAGTCCCTGCTCCAGCGTGCCCGTCCCGAGATTCGTGAGCTTTACGAGATCCTTGAGGTTGACTTCCACCCTCTCTCCATTTGCAAGAAGATCTCCCCCATTCTGACCAAGATTGGTGCCGACTCCGAGATGGAGAAGTACATCCTCCCCCTTCAGCAGGTTATCCTTACCCGTCTGTTCCAGCAACTCTCCCAGGTCTACGAGACTGTTGATCTCTCTTTCGTCGAGAGCCTGGCCCAGTTCCCTGAGCCCTACCAAGTCACTCGTGGCACTATCGAGAAGTTCATCATGAACGGTAACAAGAAGGGTGATCTCTCCGTCCGCATGGCCCACGCCACTGGCGTCCTGAGCTTCGACAACGACGTCTTCTCCTCATCTAAGGCTAGTCACGGTGGATCTTCTGCTGGGTCTGCCGAGTCCGAGACCGGCACTGTCCAACGTCTCCAGAGCACCCCCTCTGAGATCGTCCGCTCGCAGCTCACCCGCCTCGCCAAGTCTCTCTACACTACTTGCCATTACGTAGACCCCAACTTTAACAAGAGCCGTCTTGAGGCTCGTGAGGCTGCTCTCGCCCGCGCCAAGGCTGGTGCCGAGCAGGAGCACCTTGATATCCTCTCACGAAAGGACCTTATCCAGAAGCGCAAGGAGGTTGCTTCTGAGATTCAGGCCAAGAAAGAGAAGGAGAACGCCCGTCAGAAGAGACTTCGTGAGCAGGCTCTTCAAGAGGCTGAGGATCTGCGACTTCAAAATGAGCAAAAGGAGCGTGAGGCCAAGCGACTCAAGGCCGAGCGTGACCGCGTCCGTAAGGAGGAACTCAAGAAGCAGATCGCTGATCTCAAGATGAGTGACAAGGCTATCGACATCGATCTGGATGACCTTGACAACCTTGACAGCAACCGTCTACGTGCTATGAAGCTCGCTCAGCTTGAACGTGAGAAGAACGATGTTAACGAGCGCCTCCGCATCACTGGCAAGCGCCTCGATCATCTTGAGCGTGCTTTCCGTAAGGAGGAATCCAAGAAGCTGTCCGAGGACTATGCCAAGCAAGTTGAGGAAGACCGCAAAATCTACGACCAAGTCAAGGCCCAGAAGCTCGAGGAAGCTGAGGCGAAACACAAGGAGAGCGTTGAGCTCAAGCACCGACTTAGCCGATTGGTGCCTCAGTACGAGGAGTTCCGTGACTCCCTGCACGAGCGCCGCCGTGATGAGTTCGAGAAGCGTCGTCGCGATGCCGAGCGAGAGCTTGAGAAACAGATTGCTCAACGTAAGAAAGAGGTCCGCGACCGACGTCTCCGTGAGAAGCGTGAGCGTGAGGAGAAGGAGCGTGAGCTCCGTGAAGCCGAAGAGCGTGCCGCTCGCGAGAAGGAGGAGCAGCGCATCCGCGAGGAGGCTCGCAAGGAGGAGCTTTCCAAGCTCAAGGAGCAGCGAGAGAAGGAGCGCCAAGAGATGCTGGAGAAGGCCGCTCTCCAGCAGCGACGCGAAGAGGAGGCATTGGCCCGTCGCAAGGCCGAGAAGGCCCAAGGTCCCGGTGGCTTCTCTCGTGGGCCAGAACGCACAGAGCCATCTGAAGGCAGAAGACCAATGTTTGGTGCTGGCAAGTGGCGGGAGCGTGAGGCTGCCCGTGAGGGCGGTGATGCACCTCCTCCCGCTCGAGCACCCCCCGCTGAGAGGTCCGATTCTAATGACCGACCCTCTGCTGGTGGTCCTCCCAGACTCCCTCTTACTGGTGGCAAACCCAGCTGGCGAGAGCGTGAGGCTGCTAAGCAGGCGACCGGTGGTAGCGGTGCCGATGCTGGATCTTCCGCCCCTCCACCTCGCTTCGCGCCCAGAGGTGGTGCGCCACCCATGGACCGAAGCGGCTCTGGCCGTCGTGACGACGATCGAAAGCCGTCTCCCGCTCCTCCTGCGGAATCTCTGCCTGCGTCACGAACAGCTGGCAAGTGGGTTCCCCCTCACATGAGGAACAAATAAGTAGTTAGGGATGGCATTTGCGACTCATGGCGTTAATAGGTTTGCTTCCATGTAGGAAAAGTAGTAGTAGTCCTTATGAATCAATACAAGCGACTAAGCACACGAGAACCATGTTACGACCATTATCCTCGCGCAAATCAAAGTTTATGGTTATCCGCGAATAGGTTAGGATTATGAGGTAGACAAGTAAATGATGACCTGTTACAACTCTTTACGAAGAAACCAAGTGCCACGACTAGCTAGACTAGTTGTTTATTAGTTTACATTCCTTGTACCTGATGAATTTTTTTCATGGCTTGTGTGGCTGTCAGAGTTGAAGGGTAAGTTAACGGGGAATTGTAAACGACCTTTTGCCCTGACTAGTGAGTAACTGAAGGTTATATGGTAATATTTCATTCAATGACCATTAGGCTTGGCTAGGTTTACGGATTATAGATGCGAAACCCCGCCTGTCAGTTAGGGTGGCTTATTGCATCAAATTGCGTCAGAAGAGAGCCGACAGCGAAAAGATTCCAGAGCTACTGAAGAAAATCGAACAGCTTGAGCTGAGCTTGCAGTTGTCCTGTCAATTGATCTCGATGCTGGTAGACAAGGAGAGAACTCAAGAGGTCAAGACTCAGCAAGATCCGAATTACTACAAACGTTTATGACGGATGAGACTGCACTGGTCTACAATCAGAGTTTGGTTCCTGGATCTTCGGCATTGTTAGTGAGCCTCAAGTTCTCAACGGTTCATTTTGAAACTGCAACGCCGTGGACGAGACCGGTCGCTCAAAGGATCAGCGTTCATAGTGACGGAGACATGGTTTAAGCAGGATCATCGTAGCTGATGTGAGGTTGGCAAAGCTGGGTAGTGGCACTTTCGTGATGCGGCGTTATGCTTCCTTTGAGGTGTCGATCTCAGATATACGAACTCGAAATAGATGCATCATCATTTTGACAAATCATGAAATATTATGGTGAAATTCTCTAACCTCGTTTCGTAATGTTGCTCGACGACTAATTCAATATCATTTTCTCGTGTCTTAGACAATCCGTTGATGCTGGTATTACTATAGTCAATCCGTGTAAGTGCAGTGCCATTGCAAGTGTCACGTGCCCACTTTTACTAGGTTCATGAGTAACCTCATCTCTTGGATCACAACTTCTTCTTTACAACACGACATAATAACGGCTTTAAGCTTCGTCATTCCATAAAAGGAATGGTTGACTCGTCAGGATTCTTTCATGACTGTATGATCAAACAAACCCGCTACGAAATGTTTCCTACACCATTTGTCAAATCTTGACCAAATCCGGCGATGAAGGAGACCGGCCAGACCGAATCTCAGCCATCTGGATTCCAACGGTATGGCCTTTCCGATGATTGGTACTAGATTGTTCTCCATTGAGATCTTGGCAGGGCAAAACTGGGGGCATCTAAGTGGTTCTATTGTGCTATTACATCAATGATCAACCAACAAACAGTATGCCAGCAAGTGCTGAGTCCACAGCTGACTAGACGAAACCCCACGGACCCACGATTCGTGATGGCAATACCGTACCTTGGTGTCAGTACCAGGTTCTTGGACCCGATCGGCGCCGTCTACACTATCCAGGGATCTGGAATGTGACCATCCGAACTTGTTTCGGGAAAACGGGATCTCTCGCATGGACCAGCCAGGATCTGCTCTTCTCGAAGCCATCGGCAGGGGATCGCCATGATTCTGTCACTCGTTGTCTAAATAATATCACAGGACATTGTATTATCACTGCATCGAGTGAACTCTGATTTCGTCTCCGTAGACGATAGAATATGAGTTTGATGACACTGACGCTGGTTACTCGGTCTCAGCTCAGATTCCCAGCTCCCTGATACGATCTCAGGCTTACAGCGTAACTGCATCCGCTTCTGCAGGAACAGACGGAGGACCTGCAGAAGTCTTGGGCGCCTCTGAAGCTACATCAGAAGCCAATAGCTATCGGGTCCGCCTGGACCCTTGGAGTCTCCACGTGTTTCGAGCTTCACCTTGAACTCTCTTTCACTCATGCTCCTGTGTCAGAATACTCGTCTCAAGCCTCGCGAGGCCTTGTTGGCTTGGCTAGTACCACCAACCCAGACCAACGTGCAAACCAGGCCGTATTCACCCCATTATCTCCGCTTAGTCTAACGAGAAACGGTTCTACCTCACTAGGCTTTATCGATCAGTCTCTTGTTGGCGGAACTTGGACACAGTCCGAGCAGCCCTCATGCTACCATAGTATGTGTTAGACGCTTCGTGGCGTCTGCCTACAGTTACTGGTGTGGGCAGAGCGCCTCTGGTTTCGCCATCCGGTGGATTCACCGGCCTCTAGAGGCTTCTCTCGGTCGTCACGATGCTATTCAGAGCGTTTCGATGTGGTATTGTGGATGAGGACGGGACTTCCGGTTCCTGAGCCATAGCCAGTATGATTGTAGGTGCAAAAACTGATAGAGGCAAATGCGAACCATCCGAGTGATATTGGTATGAACGCAAAGGATAAATAAGCTCGTTCTCCCATCCCAAAGCCAGTCTTTTCTCATCATCCAACAACAGCTTCTCAGCAACCAGCTACTCTCACATTCTCTTCTTTCAACTCACACTCTCTCACCTGGCCTTCGGGCACCACTCTCTTTAAACATCTAGACAGCTTGCAACTCCATCGAGACGCCCAACATTTACTATCATTTATAACAACCTCGACCTTTATCTGCAACTTTCGATCCTTTCATTTGATAACAACGACACCATGTTCTCGCTTCGAACTGTCGTCGCTGGTGCGACTCTTGCCCTGGCTGGCATTGCCCAGGCATGGCACACCGAATACCCGCCTTGTCTCGATCCTTTCCAGCCATTTGTCGCCGCTGGATGCTACCAGGATGGTGTTTCGGGCAGCAGTGGCGGTGCACTCATCTATCGTTCCGGTCAGAACCAGTACAACATGACCGTTGAGAAGTGTGTCGCTGAGTGCAAGGGTAACGGCTTCCGCTATGCTGGTCTCAAGTACTACGGCGTCTGCTACTGTGGTTCGACTGTCGCCGGTGTCCAGCTCGCTGATGACCAGTGCAGCTTCGCATGCACTGGTGATAATAATGAGACATGCGGCAGTGATACCGCCCTCTCTATCTGGCAGGATCCTACCTTCAACACTACCAATCTTGGCGGCGTCGTTACCAACCTTCCCGGGAAAGACCAGTCTATCGCCGGTTACAAGCCCAACGGCTGCTACACTGACAACTCCTCCAAGGGCCGTGCTCTGACCTGGCCTATGGATGTTGATGGCTCTACGATGACTCCCACAACCTGCTTGACTGCTTGTGCTGACCAAGGCTTCCCTCTCGCTGGTCTTGAGTACGGTGGTGAATGCTACTGCGGTAACGTTCTGGCCAACGACACTGTCAAGGCTGATGTTGGTGACTGCAATGTCCCTTGCAACGGAGACAAGACCCTGCTCTGTGGTGGACCTAGTCGTCTGAGTGTCTACATCTCCACGGACTTGATGTCTCTTCAGCCTTGTGGTTATTCGCCTGGTGGTTCTTCTTCGGTTTCCTCTCTGTCTTCGACCTCGACCACTTCTGCTTCAACCTCAGGCGTCTCTTCCGTCTCAGGCATCTTTTCTATCTCAAGCGTTTCTTCTGTCGGCTCTTCCGGCTCTAGCTCAGTTGTTATCAGCTCTACTACAATGAGCACTGTTGTCAGCAGCACCACCACCAACAATGGACCTTACCCTCCTCCTTCAAGCACCAACAACGGTCCTAACCCTCCTCCTTCAAGCACCAACAACGGTCCTAACCCTCCTCCTGGAAGTATTACCACTACCTCGTGCACCACTACCACCACTGGCCTAGCTCTGTGTACTTCTACTGTTGTCGTTCCCAACAGCTGCGAGTACAAGTGTGGTAACTGGTGTGCCCCCTCTGTTCCTGACTTCCAGAACCAGAACAGCTGTCAGACTGCTTACAACAACTGTGCTAAGAACATTGCTGCTTGCTTCCAGAATGCTGGCTGGCCTGGAGTTCTTAACTGTTTCGATTTCTCCAAGTGGTGTGACGGTCTCCAGGGTTACTGTGCTTCTTCTTGCTCTCGTGGTCGCAGCTGCAGCAAGGCTAGCTGCTTCAGCAACAACGCTCCCTCTGGCGGTAACAAGGTCACGATGACCACCAGCGTCTACCCTTGTGCTCCTACCAGCACTTCCACCACTGCTGCTTCTGCTTCCACCTCGTGCGCACCTCAGCCCACCAACATTTGCCAGCAGCCCAGCTCTGGCATCTGGGGTTACGGTCCTGGCAACCCCGTTGGTGGCATTGAGCTTCCTCTTGTTGCCTGCAACGACTTGAAGAGCGACTTCTACCAGAACCCCTTCAAGCTCTACACCAACACCAACTCTAACTCTTGCTCTTCCTACTCTCGCAACCAGCAGTCCAGTGCCTGTGCCGATGCTTGCAAGACTCAGTACAACGCTTGTCTCAACACCTATGTCCAGAGCTGCAAGACACTCAACACTCGCAGTGAAGGCAACAACTACTTCGACAAGCGCTCGCACTCTCACTTCCACAAGCGTGCCCTTGAGAAGTCTGGCATTGAGCCCCGCTTCTTCAACATCTTCGGCAACATTCAGTGGCAGACGGCTCAGACCAAGTGTGGCGTCCAGTACAGCGACTGTCTCTCTGAGAACAGGAACGTTTATTACAGCAACCGTTGCCAGAGCTTTGGCACCGGCATCTAAGCACACATGCACAAAGGTCTGGAGTTTGGGAGAACTGGCGATCCGGTGTGATCGAGGTGTTCGGGTTTGGACAATTGGATATATTGGGAATTGGAAGGTACAAGGACTTGGGGTGTAGGGTTTGATTTCTGCTTTCGAAATGGTACGGTGTTTTTGTACTTACGCACACTCGCTTGGTTATCTTTTACTGGTCAGACTGCCATTCGCTATAGAGAAGCTGCTTTTTTTGATACTCGATAATTCCCTATGCAATGTAAATGGTGAAGATGCATCATCCTAACTCCTGTGCCCTCTACCAACAAGCAAGTGTCAGTTTCCTCTTATTTTCCTTCTTCTCCGGAAACAAAGTAAATTCATCATAGTTTAGTTCTGAAAGTTGAATGGGGACCCATAATTGTATGATATGCATGTCTGTTGAACGTTCACAGTTAATGCGAGACGTCTTGTGGTCAGTAGATAAGAACGGATTTGTTATATGGTGTTGTAGGGTAGGTTATGTCAGTATACTAATTCAGCATGATGACCTCCCTATCTACTAGATCCCATATATGTATATTCTGCCAGTAGTTAAACAGGTAGTATCGATCTTATTTATTTGCAGAAGTTAGAGTTTCACGTTTCTACCTAGGCAACCCTTGCCAATATCATCCGTAAACACCGAGAGATGAGTTAGTCTACAGATAATCGAGATATAGTCATCATAAGAGGCCGCATAGTCGACCGCTATTTCAAGGTGAAAACCATGCCCATTGGCCAGAGGACCGATCTTGATCATTGTTCTCCTAGTACACTTTGCATTTGTCCCGATATATGACGATTAATTTCGTGGACGACATAACTCTCCTCGAGGTACACATTGCCACAGTGTTTATTTGAAATTAGCCCAGAAGCTCTGTTATTCATACTGTGCAGGACACGCCAGTCTCGGACATTAGATAAAACACATGCTTTCTGATTAACACGACATGATCCCCCCTTCTTACATTTGATTACTTACATAACATCTCGAGCTCACTGAAGCCTGGGAAAATCATGACCGAAATTCTGCACCAATCGATTGAGCTGATGTCGTCTCTGACACCAGCTCAATGGTGCCAGAGCTTTTTCGCCTTTTCTACAGCTGTTGTTCTTGGTATCCAAGCTCTCCCACAAGACGTTCGCAGCGCTCTCATGGACTACGGTGCTCGAAGCCCTAAAGAGGTGAAGCCCACAAAGGAGAAGAAAAATAAGGCGCAAGCCTTTAGGCCTCTGAGGTCGCTTTTGAAGAATTTGACAGAGTATGGGCAAGTGCCTCATTCGTGGTTCTTGCACTTCTACATCACATCGGTACTCCTATCAGCTTTCTGGGCCTGGCAGTACTTCACCAGGGGTTCGGTACTGAGAAGCATTGTTATGTGGCAGGATCGAGCTGGTGGACCGTCAATGAGTCTGGAGCAGGTTTTCGTGGCATGGTTGTTCATGGCGTTACAGGGTTCAAGAAGACTTTATGAGAGTTTGTTTGTGTTCAAGCCAGGGTCTTCACCTATGTGGTTTGTTCATTGGGCACTTGGTCTTTCGTACTACATTGCAATAAGCCTTGCTGTCTGGGTCGAGGGTTCCAGTACGTTTTTAATGTATCAAATCTGGCTACTGCAGAAGCTGACAAGTTACAGGCGCCGTCTTAGCAGCCTGGGATTCCCCCAAACAGTCTCTCGAAATTCCACGAAGGCTACCCTCAGCTTTAGCATTGTATTTCGTGGCATGCTTTAAGCAAAACCAATGCCACAGACACCTGGCAAGCCTCAAGAAGTATACCCTCCCAAGCGAGGGGTGGTTCAAGTATCTAATCTGTCCACACTATACTTCAGAATGCCTTGTGTACTTTGCCATCGCGTGGATTGCTGCACCCCAGGGTCAACTCCTTAACAGAAGCGTCTTGAGCGCTCTCATGTTCGTTGTTGTGAACTTGGGTGCCACAGCAAAGGGTACCAAGGCATGGTATGAGCAGAAATTCGGTGCAGACAAGGTCGCTGAGCGGTGGATCATGATCCCGCCCGTCTACTAGCCTGAAACTGACCGGTCTTCAACGCTTCAGGAACATGCCGAGCTTGTTTGCGACTTTGGAAACCTGAAGCACGTCTCGATATGTCAGACTGGTGCGGGTTTGGCGGACATTCTTGCCATTGGCGTATGCATTGGGTGAACGAAGTAGATCCCAGTTAGCGACAGTATTCGCGTCAAGGTCAACATCCTCTTCGATGTCAGCAATACCGTGAAGGTAGTCGGTATAGAGCTGGCCAGTAGTGATGAGTAAACTACGAGGTTCCTGAAGAATCCTCCAAGCCGGTACGGGGTCAAGGGCGCCGTCATCCTTACTGCGATGCAAGTTCAGGCACAAGCTGGCACCGAGGCTCACTGTGCACACTACAGGCCAATACGCGGCACCATCCTAGATAGGATGAGCATGAAAAGCAAAAAGAATATACTTCCTGATGTGTACTCAACTTGTGCGGCATGATACCAATTCCGGGTGGATATTCGTTGATGAGGACATGGTTTGGCTTTTGGTGTGGACTGTCGCAAAAGATATGACCTGGTTCTGAATCTTTGGCTGGAACTGACAGCAGACGAGATATGACGGGATCTTGAAGCCACGCAGGCAGAGGAGCATCGAGCAGTTTGTTGTTGACAAGGTCCGAAGGCCATGTTTGAAGACGTCGTTTCGTCAGCTGCTTCCATCTTGGTTTAGGTGCGCTGGATACCTGGAGACAGAAGGCTTGAGCGATGAATTAGACATGTGAAATTATTGAAGCACGCACTTTGTCTAGAATCATCTGCTCCTCTTCTTCGGTGATGAAATTGGGTATGTAATACGCCGTCTGAGGTAAAGTGGTGATACGGGCATGTTCAAGTGACGAAGGAAGCGAAATTTTACTTCCCTCCCTGCTAGACGAGGCAGACTGTGGTATCTCCATCATGAACTTGCTTCTACGTATCGTGCGGCAGACCTTGGCAGCTGATCAGCCGTGATATGGTTGGTTCCACACGTTGGGAGTTTGATAATGGGCGGTGCTTTAGCTAAGATCAGCAGTTATGGAATTGTTAGGTGGCCAAGGTGGAGAAGCTTGGGAATTGTTAGTGGTTACATTCAAGATTGAGAACCGGACAAACAGATCCTGGTCTCGACGAGTTAAATATGGGGAGAGGGGGGAAATTGATGAAACTTGGACCAAGAATAAGCCAGGACGGCTTGTATGAGGTAAAGTAGAACATGGAATATCCCTTCCCTTACCTATTGGTCGGCAATTATGCATACTGTCTTAACAAAAATACTACTAACTCTAATATGAATATGAATGAATGATTATCTACCGATACGAAACCTGTCCAATCCAATCAACATAAAGTTCAACCATTAGGTGATGGATCAAGGTGTCATCTCCAGGTGCCTTAGCAGCAGGGGGTTTTGGACTGCCAGCAGCCTAAACCCACTAAATAGGTGTCACTAACGCAGGTAGGTTCCAGTGGGTTTGCCCCCCAAGGCAGACCTACCTAGTCAGTCAGACGGATGCATGAACATCAGACTCCATTCAGTGCAACTCTCAAGACGGTCGACAATGTTATAGCATTATCTGGTTGTACACCTTTATACTTTATGCTCTACAGATAACAAGGTACTGGCTTACATGCACAGACTCTATATTTATGTCACACGGTCCAAAACAACCTAAACCATTCTTTTTCTTTTATGCTCTGATTGAAGCCAATCAACTCCCACATTTGATTGGCTCAAAAGTACGGTCAAAGACTCTATGTGCGACCGTATCTTAATCGCCCTAGCCTTCACACCCCGACAGACTAAAAGACAGTACGAACGGACGACATGACGGGCCAATCAAATCCTTCCTTGAAGCTTGGGGCCTGGCTTCCACTGGCTTGCTCGGGCTTGCCTTTCTCTCTCTCTCTTTCCACTCTTCGTTCTCAGTCAATCTCGCTCTCGCCTCGCATCGCCTTGCCTTGTCTTGCTTCAGGTCGCTCTCATTCTCTCGACTTGGGCAAAGACCCGTATCAATAAGACGGTTTCTCACTCTCAATTCGATTTAGCCAACCTTCCTACTACTGTACCTACCATAACGTAACTCTACCCAAAACAAGGTTTACGTTTACATCCATTATCGGTCCTCCGTCGCCAATAAGCCTCCACTTCCACATTCAATTACAATTCTACTCTACCTTCAATCCGAAACCTAACATCCTCATTGTCTTCATTATCCACATTACAATATAGTCGACGCCATCTTCTCGTCATTTCAACCTCTCGAATCAATTCTCTGTCGTTGCGCGTAGCCTTTGGTGTTTTTCTCCGCCTCTGCTTCGTGCGTGTCTTTTGACTGCGCCCGTGTCCTTTCGCTGCCTCTTTATCGCGCCCGCCCGTTACATTCAATTCAATTCTAGGTTCAAAGGCATACGCATCAGCAACCGCGCGAGTTCATCGCCAGCCATCCTCTGCTTTAATCATCATCACCAGAATGGTGGCAGTCGCTAGTCGTCCTCGCAGGTAAATGTCATGGATGCGCAGAATGCTGCCCAGTCCGACCAGACGAGGCCTGCTGGCGACTCCCCTCATCAGCGGCCTGACTCGAAATCTGAAATCTCAAAGTCGACACCGCCGCCAGTAAGCCCCAAGCCTGTTGACAAGGACAAGGACAAAGATGCCCGTCGAAACGCGAATTCTTCATCCGCAGTCGATCAAGATGCTTCCGAGGATCGCGATTCTGACGCAGAAACTATCGTGTTGCCAGGCAAGGATGGTCACTCTCCGTCAAAGGTTCGAAAGGTGAGGCAGGAGGATAGAAGCGACGGCGACGGCGATGGCGATATTCTCAAACCCTCTATCAAGGCTGCTGGTTATCGCCCTCCGGAGCTTGAAAAGCAGGCATTATCTATTCATGCTCGTGGCGACCCTATCAAGAATAAGCGCACGCCTGCTCACCTCGAACGCGAAAAACTGTCACGGGTTAAAGACGCAGCTGCCTCAAGTGGTTTAAGCTCTGCGCCTGCGTCCCCACCCCATCATCGGCAACAGCAGCGTCGCCGCTTTGCTGAGGACACACATTCGTCTTCAGATTCTGAACCTTCTCACTCCCGACCTACCAAGTCGCTTCGCGAAAAACTAAAATCAGGCGAAAATTCCGTGCCTAACAAGCGGAAAAGTCTCAAAGTTGAGTCGGACGACGAGGGTGAGAGCCGTAAGATCAGGCGACAACGAACAACCAGTGTGAGCATCGATTCAACTCGCCTGCCAAAAGAGCACAAGCCTTTCTCGGCAAAAACACAGCATGATTCGCAAACCCGGTCCATTTCCCCACAGTCTCGAGCCCACCGACGAAGTGCTTCATCTCAGCTACCTTCTTACACATCTAACGGTTTTGGCCAGAAGAAGCGGCGACTGCCGCCTCCATTGCATTCAACCGACTGGCATTCTGACGATTCTTCTGCCAGTGGCAGCCCCCACCCTCGCAGCTCCAAACTTCGTAGCCTGGCAACACCCGCCACCGATACAAATGCATCCCCCGCAAGAATGGCCCCTCACAAGAAGCATCTTGATGCACATGGTCAAACCTTCTTGGCCCGCGCCTGTGCACGAGGTGAATACGAGGGAGCCAAGACACGCCTGACCGAAAGACCAGAGGACTTGAATGTTGCCGATTACGCTGGGAACACGCCGCTTCAAATTGCAGCTATTAATGGTTGTGAAGACATAGTTAAACTCTTGATCGATGCTGGATGCAATTTGGACTGTGTCAATTACGACAAAGACACGCCTTTGCTGGACGCAGTCGACAATGGCCATCTAGGTGTCGTCAAGCTATTACTAGACGCCGGTGTCAATCCCCGAAAAGCCAACGTCAACGGCGAGGAACCCATCGACCGCGTGAGTGACGATACAGATAATGCAGAAGAGATCCGAGCCGCTCTCATGACAGCAAGGAAGCGAGCGGGGGAGCGAAGGCGCACTTCAGAAGAACAACACTCCCATCAAGATCAGGATACTAGGGACTCGCACGCCCCAGATAGCCCACGCCGGTCACCCGCCACGAACTCTGGATCAGGCCGGAGAACAGGAACTGTGCGCGCAACGAAAACGCGAAATGACCTACTATATATGCCCCTGGACGAAAAGACACTCCGACAGGCTGCGGGACGAGGAGATGAGGAAACGGTTGCCCGTATTTTGCAGGTGAAGGAGGGATTCAACGACCCGGAGTCTATGGTTGCTGCAGCGCGAGGTGGACATGATTTAGTCATTCAGTTACTCCTAGGTCTGGGCGGCGCCAATCCCGACCCACGCCCCGTTTACAGTGCCCAGCCAGAGTTTGCGACACCGATACTCGCAGCGATTGGGCAGGAAAATATCAAAGTGGTCGAGTTGCTTTTGGAGCAAGCGGGATTCGATCCCACTAGGCGATATAAAGGCGAAACGTACTACGAAATTGCTCGACAGCGTGCAGGGCCGAACTGGAAAGACGAAGAGCACATGTTGAAGAATGCCTACGATGAGTACAAGAGAACTCATAAGGATTCGGCCAAGACAAAATCATCACCAAGCCGCCGTGAAAGAGACCAGGAACGTGGCGATCGTGATGAGCGAGAAGCCAAGCGCACACGACGCGTTGAAACAAAAGACAAAGAGGAGGCTCGTCAGCACAAGCGAAATTTCTCAAGTCCAGAACCCAAGAAGAAGTCCGCCGCCTCTAAACTCACAAGTCCGAGGGAAAAGCGGAGATCCAACTCTATCACGAACCATGGTGATGAAAGTTCGAAGCGTGGCCCGGGACGACCTCGAAAAGAAGACCGCATTCCCTCCATCAATGTCTCCGATCGCGAAGTGTCCCCAACCATTTCTCACAAGCAACTCAAGGCCAAGCACGTCGATTCAGATACTGCTGGTGTATCCTCAGAAGGCGAAACAGTCAAACCTAGGAGGAAACTCGTATCTAAGGGCGAACTTCGAGGAGAACGAGAGCGGCAACGACGCGCTAGTATGGCATCGAATGCATCATCACTCAAAGACCATCCGACAAGCCCTCACGAGTCCAAGCATGAGGAACCAGCTGATAAGCACGAAAAACACGAGAAACACGACAAGAACAGGGTGGAGAAACTATCTGAGAAGTACCATGATCGGACCAAGGCTCTAAAAAGAGACGAATCTCGGGACCGTTTGTCGGTGTCTGGCGACGGATCAACTAAAAGGCATCGTGCTAGCATCACACCGGATCGACCGAGTAATGGTGACAAGGATGACAGTGAAATTCCACCCAAACGGCGACGTCTCGAAAGCGAAACAAAGGAGAAACGTCTCAAGCAAGCTTTGTCCTCTGATGAGAGGCCTCGCAAATCCAACAGTATCCAAGACTCTTCTAAGCTAATGGCCAAGTCGACGCACAAGAAGCATGATGAAGATAGACGCGAACGGCGCGCTAATTCTCATCGCGCCGATAACGATCGTGCCAGCAGTGCTGAAAGACAAATTCATGTCAAGTCAGAAGAGACTGACGTGGAAATGAGAGACGCTGATTCTATCAAGGCTGTGTCAGAGTCGGAACTACAAGCAGCTCGAGCCAAGGAAGCTAGGGAGGCTGAGCAAGAAAAGCAACGACAGGCCGAAGCAGAGGCAGCCAAGAAGGAAGAATTGCGAAAGAAGGAGGACGTACGTAAGAAGGACGAGGAACGCAAACGGGTTGAAGCCGAAGCAGCCAAGCAACACGAAGAAGAAGAGGCTCGAAAGAAGGCAGAGGAAGAGGAAAAGAAGCGTAAGGCGGAGGCAGCAGAGAAGGAGCGATTACGAAAGGAACAGGAAGAGCGCGAAGCTGAGCGCAAGCGCAAAGACGAACAAGAACGCCAGCGACGAGAGAAAGACGAGAAACAACGGCGCGAAGCTGAGGAAAAGGCACGTCAGGAAGAGGCAGAGAAGCGACGCGTCGAAGTGGAGAGGAAGAAGAAGGAAGAGGAAGAGCAAAAACAGCGCGAAGAAGAGGAAAGGCTGCACCGCGAACAACTCGAGCGAGAGGCGGCTGAAGAAGCTCGCCGTCAACGCGAAGAGGAGGAGCGGAAAGAACGTGAGCGGCGAGAACGTGTACATCGTGAGGATCAAGAACGCAAACGTGCCGCACGCGAAGCCGAACAACGACGATTTCGTGAAGAGCAGGAACGCATTCGCCTCGATAAATTGCCTCCTCTTCTACGATGGCTTGACACATGTCCAAACCCTAAGCTCCCAGTCCTTGCAGACAAGTTCAAGCGTATACAAGGCTGCCGATACGATACGATCCGACGAGAAGCCAACGGCACGCCTGCGGGTCGCGACCAGTGGGTCCTCAACACTCATGTAGCTCTGCTCCTGGGCGAGAAGGATCTGGACCTCTCCAGGTGTAAGTCTTTACAGCCGCAAGTCTCTGCGTGATAACTAACGGACTCTCAGATACGGCTTGGGAACGCGCTCCTGTCAGTGAACTAGCCAAAATGTCCCTTTGGCGTGTAGAGTGGCGCCTCTACTCTCTCGTAGATGAGAAAGTTTGGGATCTTGGTCGCCAACTGCCCGGATACTATGGCGACGAGGACCCTTCTGAGCTGGGATTTCACACAAAGCAACGACTAAGGGAAAATGCTTGGGAGAAATTCCGCAACATGGACATGTTCTTTGTCAAGGTATTTACTCAACAGCGCGAGAACGGTCATGAAACTTTTGAAGCTAACAAAGCACAGGTGTCCGACCTAATGTATACTGTCTCCAACATTCCACATCTCCGCAATATCCAGCTCGCGGTTGAATACCGTGAACTTCTGGAGTCAGAGGCACAAAGTATGCAATGGGGTACATGTCAGAAGTGGAAGCAAGACCCAGATGCTGCTCGCTACCATGGACTTGCTCCTCGATGCAAACATTATCTTAACGGGGCACTGGTCGGCGAAGATATGCCACAGCTAGCACAAACAAGCAGCACTCCTTTCCCCGATAAAAAGGTGCCTCGGCGTGGGCTGGTGCAAGTGTTTCCAGACGATCCAGACTATGTTCGACTCTGTTTGGAACAAGGCCTAGAGCATCTCATCAACGGTCACCTCAGTCCGCCTCTCGTCAATGGCATTCACTCTTCGCCAATCAGTCAAAAATCGATGGTGTCAGGCGGGCCTGCTGTCAACGGCACGTTCAAAGCCTTGACGCCCGGATCGACAACCGAGAGCTTGCCAATGTCTTCCGCAGGCCACGAAACACTTACAAACGGTATCAATGGAAACATGAATGGAACCTCGCACTGACTCGAATGAGTTCGACATTTACGATCGAACATACCTTGTTTTATTATTGCTTTCAGTTTTCTTTGTTAGCATAACGATCATGGCTGGCGCAGATACAGACTAGGGCTACGGAATGGCTTATTGCTTTTATCGACAAGTGGGAATAGTAGTTGGTGAACTACCAGTATCTACCCACTTCTCTTGGATCGGAATACAATAGAGACTTGTGGAACAGTTTAGGGTCACGATTGTAGAGTTGGATGGATGATTATCTGAAGCATTAGCGGACGATGGATGGCTACCTGGGAAGGTATGGTGTGTGATTGTTTTATGAAGAAGCATGACTATGATGTCGTAGAAGTAGCAAAGACTGATGGGTAGTCTTACTAGCGAGTGACTCGGCTCACTGTGTTTAGGAGGCTGTATATAACCAATTACGAAACATGAAAAATAAGATATTCCATCATGACTTCCACCATCTATTGAGGCAACTCGCAAAGGCATTTTGATTGGTTGTGAAAGAATATTCTAGCTGACGTCAAAGTTTTATGGGGCACATAAAATTCTACCCCACCATTTGACGACTCCCACTCAAGCATTTACGCTTTCTTTGTAATAATTTATCACCAAAAGTGCCTTGACACGAATTGGGCCACGAACCCGAGATCTGAGGCCAGACAACGACCGAATATCGAGTTTAGACCGCTTCTACAAAGGAAACCGCAATCATGGCGACCACGGTGGACAAGGTTCGTAGTCGCTCCCACCATCAGACCGCACATGGAACAAGTTTGCTAACCCCAGTCCCCCCACCAGATCAAAGATATTGAGGCCGAAGTATGTGATACTCAAACGAACCATTCTACCCGACGCTTTCGGAGATGACGAGATTGAACAAGCCATGATGGAGCAACCTTTGTTTTCTGGATCATGGGACCTGACTCTAACCTGTGTAACTAGATGGCCAAAACCCAGAAGAACAAGGCGACGTCGTTCCATCTGGGTCAGCTCAAGGCCAAGTTGGCCAAGCTCAAGCGTGAGCTCCTGACTCCCAGCGGAGGAGGCGGTGGCGGTGGTGCTGGTTTCGATGTGGCCAGGACAGGTGTAGCCAGTATTGGCTTCATCGGTTTCCCTTCAGTAGGCAAGAGTACGCTTATGAGCAGACTGACAGGCCAGCATTCGGAGGCTGCTGCATACGAATTCACCACCCTGACCTCTGTGCCTGGCCAAGTGGTCTATAACGGTTAGTCATTTGTGATATCCCCTTTCTCCTCCACTTTACCCGACAAATGCGGCCGCTTGCTTGCCACAGGGCGGTTTGATCTTGATGCCCGATCCCACGCACAAACGGTTCCCGCACGCGTTAAACGCCGTGGCTGACTCGCATTCTTTAGGCGCCCCCTTGCAGATTATCGACCTTCCCGGTATCATTGAGGGTGCCAAGGACGGTCGCGGCCGAGGTCGACAAGTAATTGCTGTTGCTAAGACTTGCCATCTAATCTTCATTGTGCTGGACGTGAATAAACCTTTGACGGATAAGCGGGTGATTGAGTCGGAACTCGAGGGCTTCGGAATTCGCATCAACAAGGAGCCACCCAACATCACTTTCAGGAAGAAGGACAAGGGTGGCCTCAATATCACCAGCACAGTGCCCCTGACCCATATCGACCATGGTGAGATCAAGGCTGTCATGAACGAATACCGCATCAACTCTGCGGATATTACAATCCGCTGCGATGCTACTGTCGATGACCTGATCGACGTGCTTGAGGCCAAGAGTCGAAGGTAAGGCTGCCAGAATTAACACACAGACGTACTTGTGTGGTCAGATATGAAACGTTGCTTGCTAACGTGTTGGCTCGGTAGCTACATCCCCGTTGTTTACTGCCTGAACAAGATTGATTCTATCAGTATTGAGGAGCTTGATCTTCTGTACCGAATCCCCAACGCCGTTCCTATCAGCTCTGAGCACGGATGGAACATTGACGAGCTGATGGAGGCTATGTGGGACAAGCTCAACCTTGTTCGAGTTTACACGAAGCCCAAGGGCAAACAGCCTGATTACTCTCAGCCCGTTGTGCTCCGATCCTCGCGCTGCACTGTTGAAGATTTTGTAAGCCTGCTTAATTTCATATTTGCGCCCCTTTGCACCTTTCTGCGGAGCCTCATCTCCAAATCTGCATGGGGAGTTCTGGATTGCTAATTGATTTGCCATGTAGTGTAACGCTATTCATCGAAGTATCACGGAGGTTTTCAAGACCGCTATCGTTTACGGCAAGTCTGTCAAGCACCAGCCTCAGCGCGTTGGCTTGGCCCATGAACTATGTGATGAGGATGTTGGTAGGTTAACCCCCCTCCCCGACAACACCCTTCAACCCTAGTAGCAGCCTAAACACAGATTGTGAGGTAGAGGGAGGAGCCAAGGCCTTTGTTTGAACTCGATCTACCCGATTCAGTTGGGATCTCGCTTCATTGAAAGGCCATGGCGTCCCTCATCTCAATCCCAGTCTGGTCTGTAGGGGCTAGATTGCTGGGGCCAGGTTGTACTAAGCTCACGGCAACGCTAATTATTGTAACAGTAACCATTGTCAAGCGATGAACGGACACTTTGCGGAGATTGAAGGGGACGATCCCACGGCAACGCGAGAAGCTTGGTGAGCTGGACAGCTTGGACTGCCGCTTTAGCATCAGATTGTTACCACAAGCTATGGCATGGTCGACCACCCCCAGTTTGCGACTCTGGTTGAGCTCCGAGTGGCCCAAGAGAATAGAGAGGAGGAAACCGCGCAAACCAGGGGGATATCGATTGCAGTAGGGTTAATAAGGACAGGGCTGACACTGGATGCACGGCTACAAGCACGTCTGGCTGACAAGAAGTATCGACCTGGCTCGGCCAGGCACGACAATGATCGGCGCAAGTTTCCGGGGGAAGTCAGAAGTGGCGTGCCTACTCACAAGGCAAGCTGACGGGTCTAGAGCAGGGGAGAGAATATTAGGTCAACGGCAGACGACAATGAGCAAGGGACCGACACGATTTTAAGATGAAGATGGAGAGCAAGACGGAGTAACTACGGACGGGGGATTTACACGAAATTCTGTGGCCGAATTGGCGACCGGGATGAAGGAAAAGCAACGAAAACAACGCAACGTTGTTGATATTTAGCGCAATGCATTACATTACTCTAGCAGAAGAAAGAGATTCGGTAGTTAACTTAACGATCGGTTTGAGGAAGAGTTACAATCAATTTGTTCAAAAGAAAACAAATGTTTATCAGCAACGGCAGCAGTCTAATCGTGGGTTGTACCGTCTCAACATGTTGACATTAGCAATCACTCACCCGCGCGACTAGAAGAAGTCTTGACCGAGCGGAGATATTTCCAAGAAGAAATTCTTTGCCAGGTTTAGGCAACATACTACCGCAAGAGGAGAATTTTGGAGGTCTATGCATTATGATAGATAACATCATGAGGTTTCCTTTGATATAAGGCCCTGCGTTTTGATATATTGGGATGAATGTCCTTAGTCTGTGTACTAGCTCTTTTCAGTTATCTGATGGGTATGATATCTCGTCGACACGATATGCAAGAAGCTTCAAGTCGCCGCCATCTGATGTCAACGAGCAACGGGATGCAGTGGTTCGACCTGCATAACCGAGGGCCTCTTGATCTGCGGCCGGATTTCCCAGCAGAAGCGTGGGATGCAGGCCCAGGGGTTCACGTCTACGAATCAGGTTGCGCTTTGGTGTCTTGGCCTTTGCATCAAGGCGCTTAAATGGACGAGAGAGCACATTGCCTTTTTCCTAGGACGGCTTAGGGCTTTTCTTGTGGTGATCCATCATGTCATGTAGTGAAAGTGGCCGGGTGTGAGTGAGTAAACTGGAGAGAGATTTTTTGAAACATATCTCAGAGTTTGCCAAGTTTAAGCGATACAACTCGGACGAGATCAAAAGTAGTAATGCTCTGTACTGTACAGCATCGCATCGTAAGGTGCCATGCTATTACTGACTGTACTGTACTATATGTACGTATAGTACTGTAGGTAGCATTACAGTAGATTACCTTAGCTGTCTCCATAACACGCTCCGTTCCGCTCTACCCCCTCGCTAGTTCACACATGTACCTACGGAGTGTCCACCCGACCCGAGATACGTACTGAGTTCTAAATGATGGCGGCGCCTAAAAACTCATCGTGAAAGGCGGAGAGAGCAAGCCTCTTTGGCGAGAAAAACGTCCCGAAGCCGACACCATGTTTGAAGTGGATTAGTGGGAAGTGAATGGCCAGGGAAGTCATCAGCAGCAGGGAAGAGAAGAGAGAGCAACCAACAACAGTCTTGTTAGGCGAAAAGTGATCTCCACAGGCGATGTACATCGCATCCATCCATCCAGTCAGTGTTGACAAGGACAAGGTCAAGGTCATGACCATGGATGGATGGATATCCTGTAGTATCCGTAGTTGTAGGTAGGTAGGTCATACAACAGCAGGTAGAGTGGCTGCAGTGCAGGGAGGGGAAAGTCTCTGTCTCTTTATCTTTACTGCATAGACGTTTTCTTGCTTTCTAGCTTTGTATTGAGTTGAAGGGTTTAAAGGCTGTCTTGACTTGTGTACAAGAGATGAGCAGCAAGGTTGTCTTGTATAACACGGGTCATTAGTTAGCTGCACGGGCATGAATACACGGCACGGCTCGTCGGAAAGCTCGACAAACACCAGATAAGGTTGATCCCGCTATTATATGTAAAAGCAAATCATCAGCGTCAATGCTAATGCGAATGCTGATACTTGTACAGAATCGTGTTGATCAACACCGGAAAAAAAATCTGCATTTCAAGTGCAGACTGTAAGTACGTATTTATGAGCAGTCATGATTAATTACTTACCTGCCTAGTGCAGGACGGGCAGCTGCAGCGCTGATGAGATCTCATCAGCACTCAACTCAACCGGGCAGCGGTGCAAGGGGTAGATGGCGCCTAAAGGCAGTAGAGAGAGAACAGGGAATATCCCTAGACCATTGATGATTGATTGATTGATTGATCGATGGGACCCCTGGCAGCGCTTGCTTAGCAACCATTGACCAAACACAGTCCTCATGAACAATATCAGAGCAAACTCGAGGGCGATTGGTCAATGTCGGCCACTTATATGCGGCTTCCTTCACCGGGCGTTTAGGATACGATGTAATGTAATGTAATAGATGGATGTCTTGCCCGGCATGATGCTCCTGTCATGAGATGCTCTGCTCTACTCTGCTTTGTGTGCTAGATCTCGGCGCCATTCTTTTCTCGTCATGATCCTCTCATTTGGAGGGCCTCGTTTTACTGTTCCTGTCTGTATATGGTCAAGCTTCTGACGGGAGACGCATCCATTGAAGGCCTAGATTTCTTAGTGAGTTCAAAGTTCATAATTCAGATCTATGAGGTACCTGACAAGGTAAAATCTTGTACCTCGGAGTAGGCAGTTGCAGTTGCAGTGCAGTTGCAATTCATCATCCAATAGTTGGTAACTACAGCACAGTATTGCACCTGCCTTACTTTACCTAATTTATCTGGATTCGGGCTCTTTCCATGAATCAGTAACAACTGCCGTCCGCGAAGAGCTCCTTCCCAATACCAGGGTCTGATGATCATCAACGCCAAAAAAAAAAAAGAATCCAAAATATTGGGCCTCTCGTCCTTCCTTTGTTTTTCACAACTTCGACTTACCATGCTCAACTCTCTTTCTGCCAAATACGGACAGTAACAAAGCAATGCAAACCAGATCAAAGCAAACATATAGTCACCATAAAAATTGCTTCCAGTCTACACCCAAGACGGCCCGCCAGGATCTTAATCAAACTGGCCAACTGGATCAACACCCGGATGACGGATTGGACCATCTATGGCGCGCCACAACTTAGTCTCCTCCTTCTGCTTCCTCCCTCTGTCCGCTCACTATCCATGTAAGTTGCAGTACAATATGTGCAATGTGCGTTTTTCCCATCGCGTTTCTACACAGATTCAAACAGGGACGGACGGGCAAACATTGGCAGATTTTGGGTACTTGCTGCCCAATGGCAAAATCTCTGGGTCGAGCAGGGTCATTCATTGTGATGGTGGTCGCATGCCTACCTAATGATTGACAAGTTAATTAATTGACTGAAGCCACCGGAGATTGCGTTAACCATCCAGCCACGACGCTGATCCCCCATCGCGACTTACCTGCGTTCAATACGAAGGATGAAGAAATGAAAATGCTACTCAAGCAATCATCATCCATTGCACGACCTACCGTCTGTTGCTCAGAAGACAAGGCTATCCATGACAAAAACAGGGCCCAGCCTAGAGCGCTACACACAGGGACAAGACATGGAGGCTATGCATGGATGCTGATGGGATAGACTAGGGGCGGAATGGCAACTGGCCATTCTGCAATTGGCCATTCTGCAATAGGCGGCAGGAGGCGGCTGTCAAACTGGCTCCAGAAAGGGCCGTCCCACTAGCCTGCCTCTGTCGATTTGCCCTGGCAAGCCCCAGTTCTACCTTGCTTAGAGTAGCGGTAGATCTCCGTTTATTATACAAAGACGAGCCATACCAAGGTAAGCACCGCAGAGCTCCAAAATTATACAGCACTCGTCGTACGCACATCAATGTCCTTCACAATACAGGATAGGATGGTCTGGCCTCGGGTTTCGACCCACCGTCATTCCAGTTGCGGCATCCCGAGAGCACCATGTCATCATGGTGCGTGCTGAGAAGGTGGGAAGAGATGACCGGGGTCGATATTGGTGTTGATAGTCTTTGATATGATTGCTGGCTCACATCGACAAAGATAATATTGAGCTACCAATACCATCAATATGAACCGAGCTACAATCGAGACAATGCAAACAAAAGATGCGTCACGAACAGACTTCACAATGATCATTCCTCTAGATGAAAAAGAGTCAAAACATGCATCTCGCAACCTTCTCTGGATTCTGTCACACATCAAATAACTCAAAAATTAACCCATGTGGACCACGTGCACCGGTCTGTTACAGAGCGAGATAGCCACTACAAGTCCCTCTCTTTGTCCTGGTTTGAGCTGGGGCCGCATGTTACCTTGGTGTCATATCGCTACAGGCCACGATGTTTGTCTATTAAACTTGGGCCAGTAAGCCATGCCGCTCAGAGGTCTTGGCCTTGAGACTAGCAAGAACAAGAGCGGACGCGCTCCAAAGACAAGGATACCCAGGTGAAGCTTCGGGAATCCGTGGCTCGTAAGCGAAGAGGACCCTTAACAACCTGAGGCACTCGCTATGAATATGCAATCCTGGAACCACGAGGCAAGCAAGACAAGGCGAGGAGACACGACAGGCAAGGGAGAGATGGAATATGAGGGACAAGGCTGAACGAATCAAACCGCCAACGCCTTGCTCATCAATCCCCTCCCTTCTTACTCACCACGTCTCCGCCCCGTCTTCCCTTGAGACAGGTCTGAGCTCCGGATCTCATATTCCGGTTGGGCTTGGACCTTGAAGCGCGCCGTGTATCAGGGTTCAATGCTCGAGAAGGAAATAAGAGGGAGAATCAAGAGTGACATATGAGGCCGCGCGGGCTGGTCCGCTCAAGGCTGAAGCTGAATGATTGCTGCATCAAGGGCTAGCAAGCTAAATTGGCATCACGACCACCCATGCCCCGCTATCAATCTTTGTTTTCGTCTATGGGGTGAATACCTAGGTTTTTGTCGACTTACTCGTGGTCGACGATAATTCTCCTTGGTCACTGGAGGTTTCTTTCCATCAAGCACCAGGATCATCATGGACCCCTGTCTTTAAGAGCGGCCGGGCATGCCGTTGTCGTTGCTGCATACTCTGCCTGTACTCTGTACTGTAGACTGTATCTCATCCGCGGCCAGTTAGTCGATCTTACTTTGGGCTGTATTGAGTCCCTGCTGCCGCCGTCCCATCAGAGACCCAGCTGGGTATTATACTAGAACCAGCATGTTAATATGATGATTCAAAGCTTTGGGCTCTCTGGCTCGGCCAAGTTTCGTCTGGGGAGGATCTGGTTTAACAGGTGACCAGCCCACCGAGTGGACTTTTTGCGGAAGAAATGGCTGACCTATGATAGCTCTCTATTATCCATCTCCAGTTTAAACGCAGACTAGTCAGCCATTGCCCATCGAATCGCATGGGTTTTTGGCGCGCCGCGCTTCCTAGATCAAGGAGAGATACCCTATGAAAGCTGCAAGCTGATGTTTTCTAGATGGACTATCTCTCTAGTCCGAGCGCGACTTTTTCTTCCTTCTCCTCTTACAGAAAGCTCCAGTGGGCTAGCACTGACACGGCACGCCCCTTCTTCTGACCTCATCCTCATCGGGACTGAACCATACCGTTACTCTCAACTCTCGTAAGAACAGGGCCGGTCTTGACACAGGGAAATGAGGGACTGACGAGACCAAATGCAAAATCCGCTATCGAGGTTGACCTCTAGAAAGCTAGCCTCAGCATTTCCAGGAGGAATACGAAGAAACCCTATTGCTAAGGTAGCAACCTCACAATGAAAAATGACATTTTGGTCTTGTCCCAACGATTTCGGACATCTCTCGTTGCTTCTTCCGCTTCTCGTACCGCCGATCGGAAGCTTGTGCCTACGGGTAATAGATTGATTGATTATGCCATTTCTTGAGACTGTTTTCACCTATCAGATGGCCCCCGGCCAGGGGGTTAGTGCCTACCCACGGCTTCTTCCAACGGCTGACGATTCTCTCGTTTTTTCTAACCTGGCGATGGTCTGGCCAGGATCAACAACAAGAAGAGTCGGCTGAGAGCTCCATAGCAGTGTACCCTAGCTCACCGGTCTATCTCCGAACCCGAAGGCGTCCATCCCATTACCTCGTGGGCCCGTCGTCTATCATTCTTTGGTTTTCATCAAATTGCCGCGATTGTTGGCGAGTGAGTATGTGTACCTGTGTAGCAGCTTCTGTCTTCCCTACCAAGCTTGAGTTCTCTACTCCGAGCGTTGAAGGTTATGTCATGCCCAATTCGAACCTCTCCGTCTTTATCAGCTTCATCCACACCTCAATGCAATGTACACACACTTAGACTACATTTTAAGAATTCATCAGTTGTCTACGGAGCACTCTCGTTTTAACCCACTGCCCTCCCACACACACCATTTCTTGATCTCACGACTACAATATACACCCCTCCCCCCCT